>SGPK01000125.1:0-55022 GCA_004802695.1 Phellinidium pouzarii
TCCCCTGCAGTAATGTCTCCCTGGGTGAGACACGTGTTGGGAATGACGCCTTCGTTCGAGTCCTCATCAGATGATAATGCCATCTCATCCCAGCGGACCCAGCCAGTCCAGCGGACCCAGCCAGTCCAACGGACCCAGTCAGCGATGCCAAACCATCCAGTACAGACGACCCAGCGTAATGGACCGCCCAAGTCATCTCAGCCAAGGACGCCACTCCAGCCCACCCAGTGTAATGGTTTGACGTCACCTCTGCCTGTCATGGTCCAGAAACGACCTTACGAAGAAGACGAAGATGAAGAGGATGCTGAAGATGATGAAGACGATGAAGACGATGAGGAACAATTGACAAAGATGGGGAGGTGCAAACCGTACGTTGCAGACATGTCAATTCTATCCCATGCAGACTAACTTCGCGATACTCCAGGATCTCTAAGGGTCTCTTCAACGACCTAGGAAAACATCTCAGGCGCGCGTATGCGACTTGGGACAATCCGCAGTTCATTATCAGTGTTGCCGTTGACCGAGCCAACAACAATTGGGAACCTCCGGCCATTGACAAGTTCGGTGGAAAGTGAACACGACATCTTGTTAACCTTAGTATCATCACTGATGCGAGCTATACTAGGGAAGAGCGCTACTTCAACATAGTCACTGATGCCATAGGGCTTCAAAGTGACATGCTGTATGCTTTGGTCAAAGCAAGTCCGAGGGCACGTACCAAGATAGCGAGGAGGGTGCGTTAATCTTTCTGATATAGAGTATATTCACTGACTATGAATTCGTCGCTCAAGATACGTGATGGTCAACAAGACGCATGTCAAGCAGCGACCAATACTGTCAAATGGGTCGTTCGGCATAAGCTGGTTGAATGGGTATCGATAGAAGGCGTTAAAGAGAGCGTGCCTGCTAAGGAGTATACAGGTTGGTTACACCCTTCCTCTGCACGTTTGCTGGCCCCGGCAGCTATGGGTCGCATCACGAACAGGTAAGACATTTCTGTCAAGTCATCGTCAGGCGTCTGAATATTTCATTTGTGATAAGTGTACTCCAGCAACTCAAAGACGGAAAGATGGACTTCATCGATGCAGAAGATGGTTTCGAGAAACCCATCGATGGGACGGAGTTTCCAAACTTCTTCTACTCAACGCCGTATGACCCTGTAGATCCACTCGAGGGTCTCCTAAAGGGTCCAATGCTAGTCAGGGTATGTCTCATCTATCTAGTTAAAGAGAACGTGTCTGATTTATGTTCTAAGGCATACATAGCGGTGTTCATAGGCCCGTCAGCTACGTACGATGAGGCCACTAACACAATCACCCCAAGAACTTCGCGGGGGACGGCCGCAAAGAACAGTATGTACCACGTTATGCCAGGTTCTATAGCGCATATTGCCTCTCAGGTTTGTTTCCTTTAATCATATCTAATCCAATACTCATAATGCATTTTCAGGTGTATTATTCGTTGTTGGTGAATACTGACTTTTCGAAGAGCGCTGTGGTAGAGATCGGACAGATATATGACACCGTGTACGCAGTCTTCGAGGGCAAGGAACCCGTTATGCAAGAATATGCGAAAGAGCTACTACAGTGGTGGGATAAGTACGCTCGATACATATGTATTGATTGACTGGCACTGAATATTACTGTTTAGCATCATTTTCCCTGTCTCCGTGACCAGCACGACTGTAAAGGGCGGTTCCATTGCCCGTCTCGAGAAGCGCTTGAAGCTCATGAAGGAAAACAGAGCGGATGCCGCCTAGTTCCTAATGCACGCCGCCACCATAACCAACATTCCGTGTCACCGTGCCTGATTTTTTTAAATTGTTTTTGTTTCAAATACCGTGCACGAATAATATTCTATTGTAACTACATCCGAAGTAGTCCCAACCAGAATAATATAAGAACTACCTACTAGTAAACAGATAATAGCCCTTTCGGGGTTACAAGAGACAATAAACCCTACAGTGAATCATATATCTTATTAGATCTCATAATACTTTTAAGGGTGTATATGCACTTATGTACAGTCCTAAGACTTATACCCTGCCGCAAGTCTTATGGTCTGCCATAAGACTTATGGTAGTATATAATCATTTATAAACACTCATAATACTTACCTATTACGTTGGCTAACATAAGCACATATAATATAATGTAAGACTTATGAAGGCTTATAAGAGGCTTATGAGCCGCTTATAACCGATTTCGGATTTGTGTGATGACCCTACTGCAATGTTTAAATGCAAACATACCAAGTCAGAGGGCAAGCATGGCTCGTGTGTTAGCAATTCAGATGTGCGGGTTCAACCATTTACGCATCATTGGGGGGCTGCTCACGCGTCAAGAGGAAAAGAATGATCTCAGCACAAAAATTTTCAAACGCATATTACCAGTTTTGGATGTTACGAGTGACGAGTGACTGATGTGACGACTTGTAAGCGACTCTAGTCGCGTGTAATCAAAGACGATCGTTACTGTCGATCATAGCTATCTATAATACCTAGCGCAAGAATATATTTTGCATTTGATGTATAAAATACACGTGTGATCCCTAAGTAGTAACTAGTGTCTGTCGTAAGCATATACTCCCCTTATACTTACTTGTAGTCAACGAATAATTCCTAACATCGGTTCTGATAATTTCACACCACACAAGGGGAGAACATGAGTAATTCCGAGTAGTAGTTATGTCTTGTATTGACATGTAATTATTCCATGCTACATATAAATATTACGATGGCCTAAGACGCATGGAGCAAACGAATTACTCCGGATGCGGCCTGCATTCCATCGGAAATCTGAGACATATAGTGTCTCTTGGCTCATCCATCTCCTTCAGTCGTCCACTACTCTGATAACAATAACAAACGTTGTCGCTGCCGCCACCCACCGCCACCCAGAAAGAACACTCCCCCCTCTCAAGCGCTCAGCAGACGCCCACTTCCACAAGCATTTGTTTTCCCTGTGGACAGCATATAGTTAGTGTTTCAAAATGAGCCTAGGGTTGGCATGTACTGGATGTAAACGCACCTTCAAAAGTCCCAATGGACTGTCAACTCATGTGCTTCGTGGTTGCAAAGAACTCGTTACTTCGGGAGGGGGGGCTCGAAAGGTTGCGCTGTTAAAAATCGCGGAGAAAAAAAAAGGCTAAGCTCATGGCAGCTAGAATGGCCGATGCCACATCTGGGTCGCAGGCAGGACAGGTGTCGCATGCGGTGAGTACAAACAGCTGTATCTTTGCATGCAATGAGTATTTAAGTATTTGACATAGGACACGGACACTTACTCTTTCGACGACAACACAAACTTCATGGAAGTTGATGATGACCCTCCTGTTGTGCTGTCTGAGCCAGACGTGCCTGTGTTGTCTGCCACAGGGCGTCCTAGTCGTACACGACGGCTTCCCGCTCGATACAGAGATGAAATACCAAACGAACCCGTACGACCTGCCAATGAGCCTGCAATTGAAGCTTCAGAGCCTGACACACGTGGAATAGATGGCATTGCGTTGCGCTTGTCTGTGTTTCGATCTGAGCGTAATAAGTATGGTCTTACTCGCATTTACAAGCAAGTAGACGCACCTTTCGATTTAYGCCCGAAATCTACCGCTGAGCCTGAGGAAGCTCGCGAAATTGATATCATTGATGCCGATTTTGCTCATACTATGTTGTTCAAGCATAAAGTACAGATTGACTCCTCACTATATGCCCCGCATCCGAATCTGGCGTCTTTCAAAGTCAATCAATGGTTTTGGTTGAAGCAGARCCAAACCCAGAAGAACCTCAATGAACTGCAAAAAATCATTGTAGACTATGTCAATCCTGGTGACCTTGTGTTCGTGAATTTTGAAAAGATAAACAAGAAGCTTGGTGATAGTAGCTTGGACAACTACTTCTTGTCCGATGATGGCTGGAGGTTAGCAGCCCTTCAAATCCCCATACCTTTAGGACATTTGCACGCCGACGCACCTAATGAAGTGCACTTGCCTATCAATGATTTCTACTATCGACCCCTTACAGGTATCATCCACTCAGTGTTCCAGAGTAAGGCCGAGTCAAAGAATTTCTGCTACGAACCTTATGAGCTGCGCTACAAGCCGCTAACGGGCAAACCTGAAATGGCAGTCTATGGAGAGTTGTATTGGTCGAAGAAATTTAGAGAGGCTCACGAAGAAATACAACGTCTCCCTCAAGTCAGTCCAGACGATAATCTTCCGCGTGCGGTCGTGGCTCTACAGTTTTGGTCAGATGGAATGGCTGCAACGAATTTCGGGAATGCTAAGATATGGCCAGCCTACCTTCAATTCGGAAACCAGTCCAAATATGAACGTACCATACCTGGTTCAAGATCTATCCATCATTTTGCACACATCCCTCCGGTACGGCTTCGATTTTTCCCCAAAGGAGGTTGTCACTCACCTCCTTTCATTGTTAAAGCTTCCCGATTCTTTTCAGGACNTTTGTCCGCATGCATACAAATGGAAAGAAGGCACCTGCTGATTTACAGACACATTGTCAGAGGGAGGTTATGCACGCCGTGTGGAAAGTCATTCTAGATGATGACTTGCAGCATGCGTGGCATCATGGTATGGTCGTTGAATGCGGAGATGGACTAGCACGCAGACTATACCCTCGGATATTTACGTATTCAGCAGACTACCCTGAAAAGTGAGTATCTACAAGTGTCATTGTATGATAAAGTCTCCTTACCTTTTCCCTATTGTAAAGAGTGCTACTTGTGACAATGAAAACCCTTGGAAATTACCCATGTACACAGTGTCTTGTACACNAAAAAAGATATACATCGCCTCGGCCAAAAATCTGACGATCGTGTTCGTTTGAATCATGCTCGGGTTGATGACACAACCCGACGACACAAGGTTGAGACAGCGCGTCAGTTCATAATTGAGAAAAGAAAGCGAGTTACACACGACAGCGTCAAGGGCTTATTAGATGACCAGTCCTTGACTCCAGTTGAGGTACATTTCAACCCCATTGACTTCAAAATGTTTTTCACCTGAGATTAATCGCCAGAATGCCTTTTCGACCCGTCTCAGAGATACGGGGTTTGATTTTCATTCCATGCTAGTCGTCGACGTCCTGCATGAATGGGAGGTTGGCATTTGGCGCCATATTTTCACTCATCTCGTTCGCATTTTGGATTCCTATAACAGCGACAAAATTGACRAATTAAATAGAAGGTTGACTATGTTCTGATAAATGGAAGCCTTACGCTGACCATCATATGCGATGCTTACAGGTATAGAGAGGTCCCGTCCTTCGGAGATTCAATCCGAGCCTATGACGAGAATATAACTGAAATGAAGCAAATGACGGCATATGCGTTTGAGGATCTTCTGCAGGAAAGTACTTACATTCACTTCATTCAATTCCCAACTTTCATGACCCATTCATGTTCTAGTGTGCGCTTCCCCTTTTTGAAGGCCTCCTTGAAGCACCCCATGAAAATATTGTGCTTGATATGCTATACCACGCTGCTACTGTACATGCCTTAGCGAAACTTCGAATGCATACAGATGCGACAGTGGCTCACCTCTCGGCCTCCACAAAGCGCTTTGGAGCCGCTTTGCGTAAATTCCATAAAGTGACGTGTTCCGCATATGCTACTACGGAACTCTCGCAGGAATCTCAGAAGCGCATTCGGAAAGAAGCTGGAAAGAAGCTTACGATACACCAAATTAAAGATCCTATTCGAAAAGCTGTCAAGAAGGACTTCAGCTTCACATACAAAATACATATGTTAGGGCATTATTCCTTTCAGATATTATCATTCGGTACAACAGACTCATATTCGACAGGCATTGTACGTATTACACTTATCTTCATTTTCATCAGACGAAGTCATTACTTTTTCAGGGTGAAACTGAACACCATAAGTCTAAGATGAACTTCCTCAGAACGAATAAAGTGAAATATGTCAAGCAGCTTACTAACGTCGAACGCCGTCAGACGAATTTAGACAGGATCGATGATAGAATTAAAGAGGCCTTGAGTCACGTTTACCAGGAGTCGCAGGAGTCTAACTCGGATGACGACCTGCCAGACCGAGTGTCGCGTTATCATATGGGGTGCAAGGGCGTCGCATTTCATCTACACAGGTGGCTACATCAACATAGATTTGATCCTGCAACCAAAGTGAGCCTCCCTAAGTAGATGAACGTAGAATCCCTACTTATGCAGTCTTAGAACTTTTATGTGCTCTTATTGGATCATCTTCTTGCTCGAATGATGGGCAGGGATCCAGATGATGAATTGGTATTCTCTGACGAAGAGCGCAGATCTGTCGTTATAAGGAATGATCGAATATATCAGCTCAAACGTCTTCAAAATCACTACACAACTTACGATCTTCAACGAAAATACGATTCCATCAATCCGACATCTTCAAACTCAGATATCATGGTTCTCTCTCAAGATTTGGATCCTGAGCAGCGCCGACTATGTCCCTTTTGGTACGCACGCGTTATATGTGTCTTTCATACTGAAGTGCACTGGAAGAATGATCCTTACCCTCGTCGTGTGGACTTTTTGTGGGTTCGTTGGTTTGGGCGAGATACCAATCATGCCTTCGGGGATGACACCTGTAGACTCGAGCGCATACGTTTTGTGACAGAGGAAGATGGATCAGATCCATTCGGCTTCATCGATCCATCATCGGTCGTTCGAGCTGTTCATCTTATTCCTTGTTTTCACTCTGGACGTATGCAGGCGCTTCTTGGTGCATCAGCGCTTGCTCGAGTGAAAGAACCTGGATGCGTACTTGATTGGGAGTCTTTTTATGTGAACAAGTCAGTCTTATATGCACTTGCCTTGACTGTAATCTAATTTCTTGATGTGAAGGTTCGCTGACTGAGACTTATTCATGCATCACCGAGGCGGGGGTGTTGGGCACACTACGACGTTCAATTCGACTTTAGCAAATCATGTACCTGATGGCTTCCACCGAGCGGCAGGTGTTATGAGTTCTGAGAACATTTTCGAATATGAAAACGGCGTACCGGACAATCTCGAATCTGAAGACGATCTTGATGATAGTGAAATGTTGGATGGCTCTGGTGTGGACGGCTGTGCTGCAGACAGTTCTACTGCGGGTTCAGACATAGACATTGACATCAGTGAATATTAAACATTTCAATGCAATATACGCTACTTACCTGCGTCTGACTGTCATGAATGCGCCCTTTCGAAACGTTGGATTAACATGCCAGTGGAACCTGCCTGAACCCTTTCAAGCTCATTGTTTATTCANTTTTTTTTGTTCATCTCCGTCTCACTCAGACTGTATCTATTTATTGAATTTTTGCTTAAAATTTACAGTATGTTTTTTATTTTAATGTAACATATGTCTACTTCATGGGATTACATGACTTTCTCACATTGGGGATGGTGGTGGTTACAGAGAAAGAGAGGAAGGTGTTCGCGAAGCGAAAGCGGACTTAGATGTAGAGCAATCAGGCAAGTGGCGCTAGATACCATTTCTGGCACACAGTGGCTCAAGCTACCGGAAGCAGATCTAAAAACTCCCACATTCGATTGCTCGCCTTACGATTGCTGTCCAAAATAGGAACAACTTCCTCACTGTTATGATATAGACATTTTTTCATTTTAATTTCGCTTTCATGACACTCTTACATAATCATTACATAATAAGATGATTAGTCATTGCTTAGGTGATCATTAGTCAGTAGGGGATTAGGTAATCATTAGGTAATCATTACTAAGCGGAAGGTTCTAGAAGGGATTACATCATCATTCCCCATCACTCTGGTTAGTAGGATAGCCATAGATTAGACCACCCCTAAAGTAGCACTGCTTGGTCTGTGCGCCAAGAATGTTTGTGTATAAATACCTGGCAATATAGACCTAGAGACCTCAGTTGAGTTCTCTCAGGATATCCACTACTCACTGTGTGATTACTCCTTAGTCATCTTGACCTCTCCCTTGTTGTCTTCTGCTTGTTAGAACCTGTGCACTTTTGTTGTGTGTAGTGTTGCCCTAACAGTATTCACCAACATGGAAATGAAGATGGAACACAAGGTATTCAGAGTACCAAACAAGCCACATCTAATAGCCTATGAACACTCAATCAAGACATTCGTCTATGATGTGAAGGACTACCTCAACTTCATATCCATAAGGATGACACTCCAAACAAACTGATGGACAAACTGAATGAGCCAATCAAGAAATTGAAGTGTACCTGCGCATTTATTGCGGTACAGCACCAAATACTTGGGCTGAGTCCATCCCTGACCTCGAATTTTCACACAACCTCCAAACCCACTCCATCACTAAAACTTCCCCATTCAATATCATCCTCGGCTATAACCCTATCCCCATTCCACCTGCCATTGAACCCACAAATCTCCCATCCCTATCTGAATGACTCTGTCTGTTAGGGCAACACTACACACAACNAAAAGTGCACAGGTTCTAACAAGCAGAAGACAACAAGGGAGAGGTCAAGATGACTAAGGAGTAATCACACAGTGAGTAGTGGATATCCTGAGAGAACTCAACTGAGGTCTCTAGGTCTATATTGCCAGGTATTTATACACAAACATTCTTGGCGCACAGACCAAGCAGTGCTACTTTAGGGGTGGTCTAATCTATGGCTATCCTACTAACCAGAGTGATGGGGGAATGATGATGTAATCCCTTCTAGAACCTTCCGCTTAGTAATGATTACCTAATGATTACCTAATGCCACTACTGACTAATGATTACCTAAGCAATGACTAATCCCCTTATTATGTAATGATTATGTAAGAGTGTCATGAAAGCGAAATTAAAATGAAAAAATGTCTATATCATAACATGATCGACAAATGACTTCTAACATTACCCCCCCTTCAAGGTTGGGCGTCCTGACCAACCATTTGACCGCTCTGGTTCTGTATTCTCAAAGATGGCACAAAGATGTCGATGAGGAATTTGAAGTCAGTGAGGAGCTTTAGGGTGTAATCAGTAGAAAATTTCTACTGCTTCTGCTGCATTTTTTGTCACATCTCGCTCTGGTTGCCAAGTTGGGTCCCTATATCCAGTCCATTTCACCAAATATTGGAGTTTGCCTCTGTGAATATGGGAGTCTAGAATCTTGTCTACTTCATATTCCTCCTCATTGTCTAGGACTACTGGGGGTGGTGGCGGAGGTGCTCATTGTGACTCAAAGGCTGGTTCGTTCGCTGGTTTGAGTAAAACCACATTGAAAACTGGATGAACTTTCTTCCATGTAGATGGTAGTTCTAGATGGTATGCTCCAGCCCCTACTCGCTCAACAACCTCATAAGGACCAAACCACTTGTCCTCCATCTTGGCTGAAGGGCGATCTGTCTGTATATGATGACCATCTAAGAAAACCTTGGCTCCAGGTTCAAATTCAATCTGTTGTCCTGCATGCCGGTCATAGAACCACTTCATGTCTGCTGCCGCCTTGGTAAGGTTGGCTTGAGCAAGAGCATGGACGTCCTTGACATGTTTGGCAAAGTCTTCAGCTGTGAGGTTGGCAGAGGAGGTGTTATGATATAGACATTTTTCATTTTAATTTCGCTTTCATGACACTCTTACATACTCATTATATAATAAGAGGATTAGTCATTGCTTAGGTAGTCATTAGTCAGTAGGGGCATTAGGTAATCATTAGGTAATCATTACTAAGCGGAAGGTTCTAGAAGGGGTTACATCATCATTCCCCATCACTCCAGTTAGTAGGATAGCCATAGATTAGACCACCCCTAACGTAGCACTGCTTGGTCTGTGCACCAAGAATGTTTGTGTATAAATACCTGGCAATATAGACCTAGAGACCTCAGTTGAGTTCTCTCAGGATATCCACTACTCATTGTGTGATTACTCCTTAGTCATCTTGACCCTTCCTCTTGTTGTCTTTTGCTTGTTAGAACCTGTGCGCTTTTATAGTGTGTAGTGTTGCCCTAACAGGAGGTGTGAATGTCAGTGAGACCCATTGGATGAACCCCAGTGTTGGCATAAAACAGAGACATCTTGGTTGCTGAATGCTCGTGGTTATTGTAAGCAAATTCAGCAAGTGAGAGCCAATCTGCCCAATCTGTCTGACGATGGTTAACATACAGCCGCAGGTATTGTTCCAATTCCTGATTAACACACTCTGTCTGGCCATCTGTCTGAGGATGATAAGCCATTGAGGGATTGCCTTCAATGTGGAGTAGCTTGTACAGTTCCTTCATCATTTTAGCATCAAACTGGGTTCCTCGATCATGTATAATTTTCCATGGTAATCCATGTAGTCTGAAGACATGATCTCGATAGATCTTTGCCATCCCTTCTGCTGTAAGCTTGGTTGTCATGGGGATTGCATGCATCTGTTTACTGAAATGGTCAACAATGACACAGATTGCATTGAAGTTGTTTGAGGCCAGCAGTTCACCTATCAGGTCTACAGTGACAACTTGCCATGGGGATTCAGGTACCTCATTTGGATGGAGAATTTTAGCACGAGTGGTCCACACTGCCTTGGTCCTGTTAAGCCAAAGGCTATAACAGTGATGAGGTGACGAGTAAGAGCAGAGTGACGAGTAAGCAGAGAGCCGAATTAGGGCCTGAGAGGATTGACTGGTACTGATGAGGCTCAATGAGCACACTGGTGGGCTAGGTGACAAGGTGTTTGGCTATGAGAATGAAGAGCTCAAGCTTAGGGCTTTAGGGCTCTGAGTACATGCCTTATATACTACTAGTACATAGGGGTGGAAAGTGATGGAAAGTGATGGAAAGGATGACTGAGCGAAGGATGAGCATCAGTCAGCATAGAAGGGTATGGAACTTGGTGGAACAAGTGATCAGGTGATACAGGGGCTACTGTTGAAGTAGGCGGAGTGATGAGATGAGATGGATAGATAAGCGGAGTGATATGATGAGATGGATAGATAAGGAAATTGTAACAACATGCACTTGGCTAAGCTTTCCAACTTTTGCCCACTGCCTACAAATAAGCTCACAGTGTCACATCTGGACTCCTTCCTTTAAGCATTTCAGCTTCCTGACTAGCCTGTAGTGCTTCCTGGTACTGGCCATGGGAAGACAACTGGTTGGACAGGTTGTTCAAAGACTTTGCTAGATCAAGCACATACACTTCTGGACTCTTCTCTGCAAACTGCTTCCTAATCTGCAGTGCTTCCTGGATAGCCTGCAGTGCTTCCTGGTGCTGGCCAGAGGAAGACAACTGGCTGGACAGGTTGTGTAAAGACAATGACAATTCTCCCAGGAAAAACTTTGGGTGCTCCTGGGAAAGTGTTTTAACAAGAGAGTAACATATCTGAGAAAGTTCTAATGCTTCAGCTTTCAGACCCAAACTTCCTTCAAGTATGGATAAGAGGTTTGTAGCTCTCTTGAACCAAGAAATTGCTGGTGTGTCAGAGTTGGGGGTTCTAATGATGTTGAGCAATTCAAGCGTCTCTTGGATTGCGTTAGACCTGTCTGCATTTACACGGTCAACATTAGGACGAAATATAAATGTGCTGCGGAAGCTATGTCCATCCATAGGGGGCACTGTTCTCTTAGCAGCACTAAATATTGGATTGTCCTCCATATGAGCTTTTCGTAAAGCTTTGACCTTTAGAGTGATGAAGTCAAAATCCCTCTTCTTCTCTTTCTCCGCGTCAGTAAGTTCCTATGAACCATGTTAGTAAAATGTCATCTCAGCACTGCGTTATACATACTAGCTCTGCATTATGAAGAGCTCGCTTCTTCTCGTAGGTTGTCATGCTGTCAACACCAAATAGGGCTCCGGCCAGAGCTGGATTTGTTTTAGCGTTGGAGACTTGGGTATTTATAACCTTCTGGAGGTTCGAAACAATTGTGAAAGTCTCAGAATTCTGCGCTACGACTTTTCCGATGCTGAGAGTATTATGAATACCATTGACAGCCTTGCATATAAAACTGTTAGTTTACTTGTGCAGTAAATGTCGATGTTGCTTACCAAAAAGCGCGTATAAGCACGATCAGCTTGTCTCCGTATGTCTTCAATCTGTTTCTCAAGATCGTCGACGTCAAGCAATTGAGTCTTGACTTTCTTCAAAGCACCTTTGATGCCGGACTTCTTCTCGTAAATCTTCTCGAGATCAGCAAGCAGCTCCTGAAGGTTACTGCGCCTAGATAAGAAAGAAGCTTCGATAACAGATACGTTCTAAATACCTCTGCAATGAAACAATATCCTTGTCAAGTTCTGGCAAACTATCACTGATGCGCCCTTTTCGAAGGGTCTCAAGGTTTTCGATGTCATCTAAAAGCCTAACAGAAGCCCTATATACACTTTTCTTATTTTTGATGTGCTGGCAAATAAAAGGTTAACCGAGTCAGACAGCCTCTTATTGGCGCAACGAACCCCTTCCTTAATTTCCTTAATTTCCATACCGTCTTGATGGCAGCGGAAGCATGTTCCATTGCTAAATTCGCCTCCTGTAAGAGCTTCTTTAATAAAAAGGGCACAAGAATGAGCTCTGATTAATACCAAAGTAGACAAGAATGCGTAAAGAAATAAGAGCAAGAACAACCTTAGTCAGATCTCACCTGACGGACGGAAGAAAATTGATTAAGATTGAGTATTGAAATACGATCAGAAGTGACTCGACGTTGAAAGAAGAGAAAATCATACTAGAAAAGCTCTTGACGACGAACGTCGAGTGGTCCATCAACCAACGAACCGATGACGACAATGACTGTAATATCCTTCATTTAGAAGCTTGAGACACAATTCCAAAGCGAAGCAAGTTTACTCAAGGCGCCAAAAACGCAAATAACAGATGCGACAAAACGTTCGCAGTATCGTGTCGGTAGACTATAGAACACGTGTATCAACATCATTATATTAGGAATGATGGGCCTTTTTTGAAGACAAACCTGGACCAGAAACAGCACTGTCAGTGAGGAACAAAAGGGTGTCGAAACGATGAGAAATTCTCTTGAGGACGATCTGAGAGACGACGGACAATGATGGTGGTCAGAGGGCAAGTTCACTGATAGACTGATAGAAGCCGATATGCCAATTAACTTCAAGTTCTTGATCTTGATGTGACTTCGGCATATTGCTCGGCACGAATTATTCCACGCTTGTTAAGTTTATGGTCTGAGTAATATTATTTGCACGGTCTTAACTTAAGGCTTAAGGATATATCAGACTTCATGCCGAGACCCAGAATCAAAGTCATCTCAATATCAATGGGTTTGGCGATGTCCACAAGGGCTCATGAGAACAGAAATAGCTATTAAGTCTGCTGATCCACAGTCGATCTACAGAACGCTGGTGGTATTTCAAGTGCATTGCTGTCTCCTCGTCTCCTCCGAGTCACATCCCTCCTGACACATATCCACAAATGCGTGCACCGACTCTTGCGACATGGACAACGACGCTCACATTCTGCGCCGCGCTTGTTTGTGTTGAAGTTGAAGCTATTGTCAACCCACTGGTAGACGTGGACAATACGCGCTACCTTGGCACCGCGCTTCCGAACGGAGTCACGCAGTGGCTCGGCATGCGCTTCGCTGCGCCACCGCTCGACGACCTGCGCTTTCGTGCGCCTGCCGACCCACCACATAACAGTAGTGTGCAAGTCGCCGACGAGGTAAGCACCTATTCCCTCCGAAATCTGAACGGAAGACCAGTCCGGAGAATAACATCATTGAGGTAGCACGGCCCGGTTTGCCTGAGCACGGGTACAGCATTTCCTGCGGCAGGCGAATCTGAGGACTGTCTCTTCCTCGACGTTTACGCGCCAACAGCTGCGCCAGCCTGGGGCTTGCACCCCGTGTTCTTCTTCATCCAGGGTGGTGGGTTCAACAGTGACTCAAACCCGAACTTCAACGGGTCCGGCCTCATCGCCGCTGCGGACATGGACCTCGTCATTGTCACTTTCAACTACCGCGTCGGGCCGTACGGCTTCCTCGCCAGCGAAGAGGTGCAACGCAACGGAGACATCAATGCAGGAATGCTCGACCAACGGAAGGCGCTGGAGTGGGTGCACGCGCATATATATAAGGTTCTTCAAATTTCTTGTCCTTCGGTAACTTGCTGACAAAACGCGTCGCAGTTCGGCGGAGATCCTGGCCATGTCGTCCTAGGTGGTGACAGCGCTGGTGCAGAGTCGATCACACTTCATCTCATCGCGTTCGACGCGAGGCCGACAGACCTCTTCCATGCCGTCATCGCTGAATCTCAGTCATTCCCGACCACATTGACCGTACCGCAGGCTCAATTCCAGTACGACGCACTCGTCGCTCGCGTTGGCTGTGCGGATGAGACAGACACCCTCGCATGTCTCCGTGCTACAGATATAAGCATTCTGCAGGGAAACAACTCCGTGATTCCGTTTCCTGGGCGCCAGAACCCACCCAACTACTTGTACAACGCGATTGTGGACGGTAAATTACTCACAGGCTTCCCGTATAATCTTTTCATGCGAGGCAAATTCATTAAGGTGCCCTCGGTTTTCGGGTAAGCATCTTGTGTCTCATGTCCTAAAGGAATGTATTAAAATTCTCAAATATGACAAACTCAATCAGCGACGACACAAACGAAGGCACGATATTCACACCTACCAATCTCAACACCACCTCAGACATGGACAACTTCCTCCTCGACAACTTCCCGAACATGACCACGAGTATGATCAGCACGGTGAACAAGTTTTACCCCAAGTCGAGCCAGTTTCCGGGCCACGGCGCATTCTACTTTGCGGCAGCAACAGCGTACGGTGAGATGCGGTATATATGCCCCGGCATCTTTATCAGCGGGCAGATCGATAAGTTCAGAGGCCTGCTGCCCAACTGGTACTATCAGTGAGTGTTCCTGAGCTCACGGTTTCTTCAAGCAAACCAGAGTGAAGTCTGACACGGGTCGCGTACCAGTTACAACGTCACCGACCCAGCACAGGTTGCCAATGGACTAGGCGTCCCGCATACAGTCGAACTCAACGCGATCTGGGGACCGGACAACACGAACGGCGGCGCGCCTGCGAGCTACCTGACGACAAACGCGGCAATTATACCGGTGATGCAGGGCTACTGGACGAGCTTCATACGTACATTTGACCCAAACACGTTCCGTGCAGCTGGGACACCGGTATGGGAGCCTTTCACGTTCGCCCAGAAACGAATTCTGTTTGAGACGAATGCGACGAGGATGGAGACGGTGCCGCCCGATCAAACCGAGAGGTGTGATTTCTTGAAGAGTATTGCAGTAACACTCCAGCAGTAGCTTAGACAGTCTTCCGGTATGAGTGAAAATATAGTAATTAATTTTTGGGAACACAGTTGAATAAAGGGATGATGAACAAGAGTGAGAAGGACGCATTGCACGAACACGGTAGAAGCTACGTGGCATCACACTGTGCTTCCAAACAGCATTCAACATCTGCGGCCAGACAACCCAGGCAGAGGACTTCTGCCTCGTCTGCAGTGAAAACAAAAGACATGTGGCTCACGGATGCTCAAAGTCAGTCAGTCAGGTACTCTGACAATGGAGAATAGAAATGAGAGAAACTGACCGCGAAACGCGTGTATTTCTGTATCGCAGAAATCGGCGTTGCGCTGACCTCCTTCGGCGCGCTATTCATGCTCCTTGGAGTCATCCTTTTCTTCGACNGCAGTCTGCTCGCTCTGGGAAACGTACGTCTACACTCTGTACTTCGTTCTGCTTTCCTTTCTGCGCGTGTTCACCACGACGTCCTCTCGTACTCGCGTATACCCGTCTGCCGTTCACGCAGACTCGTACTGACATATCTATCTTTTCACCCCTCGGTGCTCAGGTCCTGTTCCTCTCGGGAATTACCCTCATCATCGGTCCCCACAAGACATTCTACTTCTTCGCGCGCAGGCAGAAGCTGCGTGGTACGCTCTGTTTTCTTGGCGGTATCCTACTCGTATTCCTCAAGTGGCCCTTCATCGGTGTCATCGTCGAGACATTCGGATTCCTCAACCTGTTCGGGTGCGTTGAACGCGTTATAAGTTGGCTGCGATCCTTGTAAATGCTGATGACACCATTGTTCTGGCTCCCTTTTTTCTTTCTTTCTTTTTTGCTTTGCCGTTTACAGGGACTTCTTCCCCGTCATCCTCACTTTCCTACGCCAGCTCCCCTTCATCGGGACTCTCCTATCTCTGCCATATATCCGAAACGTGCGTGGTCTAATTTTATTTATTTCTGCCTCCCCTTGTAGTTATTTTCTGACTAGCAGAAGCTATACAGGTGGCGGACCGGATAGCAGGCTCGCGCCAATCCGTCGTCTGAGTTCTGAGTCTGAGTCTGATGTACATATCTCCCGCCTCGGTAGAACACAGGATCGCATATTTGCCGGACTCGTGTGTGTCCCGTGTTCTGTCTTCTTTCCAAACCGTCTCCCAGACTTTTCGCCCATACTGCTTTTTACTTTGACGAATGAGGCCCCAAAGAGACAAACAGATAAACTTTTGAAAGCGTTTTTAAAACGTTCTTCATCATAAACTAGGATTCGAAGACGTGAACAGAGCGCGTCAAAAACAAGACATTACAAGTACATAAGTCAAGCCGAGATCGTCGGGAAGCTGCAAGGAAGCTCTCCTTCGAGACGACAAAATTTACAGAGCTACAGTCCTACTAAAAGACGTGCTCAATGGTTACCCCCTGCTCGCCCTTCTTTATACTCGCTCTGGAGCTGTCGCGGTCGCGTCCGTCCTCGTACACTTTCTTGGCGACGCTTAAGTCGGTTACATCTGCACGGACTGCTGCGGCGCCTATGACCTCCTCATCCTCGACGTTGCGGAAACGAAAGCCGCCTTTGAGTGTCTGGTCGACGACGATACCTCTGATATCATTCCAATTTATTTTTTGAGCGGAAGATACGCGAACCAGGAAAAAGATAAAAATTTATACTGATAAGGGATTTGCACTACGGCTGAAGATGTAACGTACACGGCATAAATGAGCATGGCAATGTATCCCGCCATAGGTACGAGATACGAGCGACGTGTGCTTGCGCGGTCGGCGAGTGCACCCTGTGCAGGCGGAAACCACGCACCGCCTCCAACACCCTGAAGAAGAGGTCAGTGTTCCGACCACGTACATCATATATATATAAAGAGCCGGACCATGACGATGAGTCCGGAGCCACGCTTCGTGTGTACACCAAGGTTCTTCGTGCCGATCGTGAAGATGGTCTGAGATGGACAGTGTAAGAAACATCGAAAGGATTTTATAGCGGCTTTAAGAATGATCAAATCCAACTTACAGGGTAACAGATCGACTCAAAGAAGAAAAGCACGTAGAGGAAGCCGACGCCGGTCCATGCAGAGAGCTGGGATACACAGGTGCAGGAGATAAAGCACATGGCCGCGAAGAACGTGAGCATCAATGCTGGGTCGATGTACTGCAGAATTATGACGCCGATGAAGCGCCCGATGGTGAACGTCACCTGGCATAGCGAGAACATCGTGCTGGCCTTCGACTGTGAGATGCCGATGCCCTGCTCGGTGAGGAAGTTGATCACGAAGGACGCAACAGTAACTTGTGCACCGCTGCATAGCAAGTTGTAGCCGACTGAAATTGCATTAAGTAGAGAGGCATTTACGCACGTATATGACATCTGCGCGATGAAGCCAAATATGCAGCGGTACTGTTTGTAGAATGGACCGACATCTTCAACTAGTCCTTTCACAGTTAACTCCTCAGTAAGCGCCTCCTCGGTGATTTCAGGAAGGTGACAAAAACTGGTAGGATTAGGTATGTTTTCATTGTTCAGTTTTATTTTCAGTTTACAGTGAATCAGTCTGACGCACTAAAAGAGTATGTTCAAGACGACACCGAGGCCTGCAACAGCAAGATATACCCTGTGAACAATCACAACGCATAAGAAGTCAGTAACTCCAAAAATAAAATAATAACAAGGCAAACGAGTATTTACCATTGCACCGTATCAAGAGAGTCAGCATTCTTCCCTATGAAGAACCAACGGGATGCAATAAGGGGTCCTGCGAAAGATGCGACACCCTGGAATCCCTGACTGAAATTGAGACGCGCGGCCGCGTACTTTTCGCTACCGAGCACAGAAATGTACGAGTTTGCAGCAACCTCGAGTGTTGAAAGTCCACAGCCTAAAAATTTGAACATAGACGGTGAGCACACACTTAAAAAGGAGCGGTATATTTAAACTTGATAAGATAAGGTGGGATTACTGAGGAGAATGGAAATCAGCTATACCGATGACGAATGTGCTTCCGACAAATCCCCCATACGCTTCGAATTTAGCAGATGGCCAGAAGAAAATAGCGCCTGCCGGGAACGTGATTGTATGGTATATCAGCCTCACAAAGAATTCAATTAAAAAAGATCTCACCAAGAGAGTACAAAGATAAGCCTATGTGGATACCTTTCTGTGTTTATGTTTATAGTACATTTAGACCTGTAAAAATGAGCATAATGCCGCAGCTGAAAACCTTATATCCGTATTTTCGCATCTGTGCGAAAATTAGTACAATCGTGTGGCCTAATTCAATAAATACTCACAAATATTCCGGCAAACGGTGCCCATACGAAGTACGCTCCCTATAAGATATACGCCGCTAAGAACATGGATCGCTTTTCAATTAGGAACTAGACACTTACGAAGTATGCTAACTGAAGGAGTGTACTCTGAAGCTTTGAGATACCGAAGACCGACTGAAAATGGGAGTTTAGAACATCGAGAAGCTAGAAGAACGGACAGTAAGCATATGAAAGCCAGGAAGGTAGATAATGCGCGTACGCCGTACGCGAAACCCCCTGAAACGAAGTAAGCATAGAATACAAATCCACAGAGATATTAACAGAATACACACAAGTAAAGAACAAGGAAGTAACTAGCGCAAATGCAAAAGCCCACTCTCGCCGCGTAAGTTCTGCGCCTTTATTCTCGCAAGATCAATTGAACTGTCGAAATCGGAGGGAATGAGAGGCAAAAACCTGTTACACCTTTTGCGCCCATAATTTATATGTCGAAAGAGGGCGGTGGTGAAGCAGCCTGAGAGGGTAGTGACATGAGATACTTATAGGAAGCGGGGACATGGATTCGATAAGAAGCAGAATGATGCTGGATAGATGGCCATGGGGCCAAGTCAGACCCTTCACCTGCATAAGGAGGAGGTCATGTACACACCTTGGCGGCCCGAGTGCTGTTTTGTGTTCGCGACTTCAAGTTGTCGACTCTCCATGAGGTAAATTCGATCTTCCGAACATTCGGCAAACACCCCCGCATCTCGTCTATTTCAGGAAGTTTGTGGGGAACTTGATGTCTTTTCAGGCAGCAAATTTAAAAATTTTAAGGACAGATCGATAGCGACACGGCTTTCGGCTTCATTGGCGGCAGTTTGAAAAGTTCGTTCAGTTCAGAGAATAGATTTTGTCGAAGATAAAGTACGGTTTGGCCGGCACGTGTTTGTTACCTAATTTATTCTTTGTTTAAAAAAAAGATAAGATTTTGAATGCAGGTGACAGCTTGAGAGCAGAATAATTGAGTTGACCGAATAAGTCACTGACAATGAAATCTGACCCAGAGGGGGGGGGGGGGGTAGAGGTAGAAAAATAGGAGTAAGCCTGAGGCCAGTCACTGGCAATACGAGATCGCGTTCCAAAGTTTGATTCGAGGCGGAGTCGCACAGACAGCCTGAGTGAAATTTCTATGCAAAACATTTTCAATCATCTGCGAGAAAGCGGCAACCATCATCTTGAAAGGTACACCGTGAGTCACGAAGTTGCTTCTGAGGACAACTTATTTTATACTGTAGTAATACTTCGTCCGGTCAACAAGAACTACAGAAATAAATTTACAGAAATACCTCCGTTTAATGACCTTTCCAAGGCAAATTTCCAATTTACTTGAGTGCGGTGCGAGTTGGCCAAGTTGGTGCGGCGGCAGTCTCCGAGTCTGGGTAGCATCTCTGCTCTGT
The DNA here is from genome assembly GCA_004802695.1 of Phellinidium pouzarii. NCBI lineage: Eukaryota > Fungi > Basidiomycota > Agaricomycetes > Hymenochaetales > Hymenochaetaceae > Phellinidium > Phellinidium pouzarii. The sequence goes on from SGPK01000125.1 coordinate 19,943, forward strand.
CTCCCTTTACGTTCACGACTATGACTATGTCCTCGCCATTCATAGCTTATCTTGCTGTCAGTAAGTTCTCGACTCTCATCGGAAAGTGTCGACATAATTTACCGACTTGCAATCTAAAGGAGAATTATTCTAAACTCAAGGAAGTAGCGACACATGCTGTCGGCCGCCGCAGAGGCAAGTTGAGCCTGCTCGACGAGTTCTGGTCTCTGCCCAACGAAGACAAGGAGCGCCTTGCGAAGCTCGCGGAGGACCCCACAAGCCAGGACATTCTGATTGAGGCGCTCGCTGATATCGACGCGATCGGCGGCGCGGACGAAGAACTGATTGCTTCTTCTCTGCCAGAGGCGAGTGCGAGTGCCTTGGGGGTAGTGGTGCGCACAGACTACGCAGATGAGGAGGCATGGGTGCGCTTCGTCGACTCGCTGAAGGAGGCTGAGAAGGACCTTGCGGCACCGGCATACGAGGAAGATGCAGATGCAGATGTAATGGTTGAAGACGCCCCCGGTGAGCCCTCGAAATCGACTGTGCAGGACAAGGGTCCTGAATCCGAGTCCGAGTCCGAGTCCGAATCTGAATCTGAAGGCGAAACTGAAGATGAGGAGATGGTTACAGACGCACCCNGGGGGCAGTCACGCTGCTCCACTCGAGTCGGTATCAGAGGAATCCAACTCCTCTATGGCGCTCTTCGCGCTGGCCTCTCCGCCTGCACCATCTGCTCTGCGCGATCGCCTCTCTGGAATCTCGAACCTCGCCGCTCTGCGCCTCTTCAACGACGCCGACGTCGTGCGTGCTCCCGAACCGCCGAAGGGTACGCGGCGTATCAAACCGGGCCACCGCCTCATTGATCTGGACGGCTTTGTCGAAGCATACAGCGGACAGATGATATGGATATACGATGCGCGCTCAAATGTGGACCGTGCGGTGCGCGTTGTGAACCAGCACGTGGAATCGTATGGTGCTGCTACGTAAGTCGCCTTTACTTGATGAATACGCGGGTACTTATTTTCTTTAACTGCAGGGCGGATAGCTGGCGCGCACGCGCGTCATTTCTTCCCGAGTTGCAACTAAACCTCTCTAGCGGTGCGGTGAAGATCGATTTTGGAGGTTTAGATCGGTGGGACCATAATGAAAGGCAGCGAAATCTGGCAGAGGCTAACGGCACACACATGTAATAGAACCCTTGTAAGTCAGAAATGATCATAAAAGAAAAAGAATTTCATTCTCCATTTGCCACACTCTCACTCACTTCGTTCTCTTGAGTGGTTTTGCGATGGTTTTTGCACAGCTCCATGTCGGCATTCCGGCGATCAATACGCCGATCTTTCTAGACTGCCTCTTTTGGTAATTCGAATCCATCTAACGGTACCGAGGCTCAAATGAAATGAGACGGGATGCCCATGCTCCGACGTCTTCGCAACTATGTTACTCAATATCATTTATTTTGAATCGCGAACTCTAAGCGGTGACTCGCAGTACGCGGATGGTCATGGACAGCATATAAAGACGGGAAGCCTGAGACTCTCTGAAAAGGCTGAATTCCCCAATTCTCATCTCTCGGGAGCAAACAACGACTTCACTTATCAATACGAAATGGCTTCTTTCCAAGTTGCTGTGATCGGTGCTGGGATTGCTGGGCCAGTGCTCTCTATGTTTTTGAAGCAAAAGGGCTACGAACCCGTGCTGTATGAACGTACAGACACCGTCACTTCTGCTGGCCTGAGTCTCGTGTGTGTCTTGTCCCATTCCTCCTTCGTCTTAAATTTAAATAGTTCACTTACTGATTCTCGTTTCTTCTCTAAATTTTACTAGTGTTCAATCAAACGGGCTCAAAGTCCTGCGCCTCATTCCAGGGCTAGTCGATGAAATCCCAGGACAGCGCATCTCGCACTACTCAGTCTCCACACAAATCTCTGGTGAAACGCTTGCCGTGCACGATGCGCCCTCACATGTGGCCGAGCGCCACGGCACAGGCCTCGGAATGGTGGGCGTCCGGCGTGAGGCGTTCCATCGCATGCTAGTAGAGCAGGCAGAGGCGCGGGGTATCATCATCCATTGGGGCCACCAACTCGTCTCTCTCGCGCAGATTGGCGAAGACGCAGTCGAGCTACGCTTCGCTAACGGCATGGTAGAGCGTGCAAGTTTTGTGATCGGATGTGACGGCCTGCATAGCAACACACGTGCGGCGCTCTTTGGAGAGATGGACATCGACTTCACAGGTCTAGTGCAGGTAATCTCATATCTTATTTTCACTTGCTTTCATCTTCCCCCTTCCGTTACAAAGGAATTCTGATCGTCTGACTCTAGACTGGCGGTCTATCTGCAAGGCCTGATTCATTGAAAGGGTCGGACGCCTTATTGAATGTATTTGGCCTCAACGCACACATGGTCGCTTATCCGATTTCAGAAAACTTTTACTCCTGGGCGTACGTCTTATGAAGACTCTCTCGTCTCTTAAAATCATATAATTTGACTGCTACTTTGTCCCACGGATCGTAGCATCACTCAGCCGGAAGACGAGCACAAGGAGACCTGGCGCTCGATCGACGAGAAGCAGCAGGAAGCATTCAAAGCGGGCGCGTTTTCGCACTGGGGCTTCGGTGCGGGCGATCTAGTCAAGACGACCACAAAGGTTATTAAAGNTGAGAGAGAGAGAGAGAAAATCCATTCTGACGGAAAATACCTTGGATTCTCATAACTATGCACGCATTTAGTACGGTCTTTACGACCGTCCGGAGCTTAAGACATGGTACAAGGGCCGCGTCGTCCTGCTTGGCGATGCTGCGCACCCTACCACACCCGTGAGTACCCTTCTTATTTGCTCCCTCATATGTCCAGCGTTTCTGATAACCCAGCGTTTGGTTCACAGCACCTCGGACAGGGAGCCAACCAGGCATTTGAAGACGTCTATCACCTCATGCGCGCACTCGTCTTGCACCACCCCGATTCTGCATGTGTGCCGAGTACTGCACAGCTCGCCGCGGCGTTTGCGGATTACGAGGGTGTGCGCATCCTGCGCAGTACAATGCTTGTGCGCAAGGCACGTAAACGAGGCGAGGAGCGCGTGGTGGCCGATCTGGAGGCTGCGAAGAAGCGCGACAAGGAAATGAAAGCACTGTGGAGCGAGGAGAATATCTGGTTGGAAATAGACGAGGTTGCACAGGGTCCGTACGAAGGAGAAAGCGAAATCTAATTTGCACTCCCAAATTTGGTTTACGATAAGTAGAGCGTCAAGTGTTGAGAGACAGCATTGAATCCTACGCATAATTAGTTAGGATGTTCGGCAAAGAAAAGATTTACGAAATAGACCCTATCCCGTAGATAACCTGATTACCACTAATTGATACACTGCTTCCTACCACTATTTCCATAAGATAAGAAGAGTCTGACATTGGATGGGAATGCACCCGTTTCGTCTGTCTATGAATAACGTTGAACTCGGTGTTCAACGCTCTAGCTTCCGGTCAGGTTTCCCATCACCATCGTTGTCTATTTGGCTGAGCTCGTCATCCTAAACGTAATTGTTGAAATTGAAAAAATGAATGAATAGAGATGCTCCTTGGCTTACATCTTCGTCCTCGTCGTCCTCATCGTCCTTCCCTTTCCTTCCTTTTCTGTCCTTTGCTTCCTCCTTCCTGATGATATCCAGCGCGTTACGCGACTTTCTACCCGCGTCTGTGTGTCCCTGATCCCAATCCAATTCATAGTCCCATGCGACGCGCTTGATTTCACGACGGAGACCCTTCACCTCGTCAATAAGTTCGTGATACGCCTCGATATCGAATCCGCATTCGGCATACAACTTCTGCTGCCGCCGAGATGTGGTCTCGGTAAGAACGGTGCGATAAGATACTTCACGGTTGTGCCAGAGAAACCAGAGGTAACCCGAGATGACCGTCCCAAAGCCAGTGAGGTACGTGATTGGTTCCATCGTGTCCCATCCAAGATCCGTGTCTGAACGCCATCGGATTTAGTTTTATGAAGGCGGATGCTGTGTAATTAATTTTTTTTTTTCAAGACGTACTGAATGTTAATACCCCTACTGTCACCCACCATGTGCCCATAATTCCAGCACCCGCAAATGCAACTCTCTGCGTCGCCTGCCGCGCGATATGATCGCACTTGCCCTTAACGCGAGCCAAGCGCTCAATGTATTCTGTCTTCGCATGAAGGGATGCACGCAGAAAACGCGTGCGCTCCTCGAAGCTCGGCACGTTCACATCCACACGCCGCGCGCCGATGGAGATCGTAAAGCTGCCCACCCGAGCAGCCTCGCGTAGGAAGTCGCCAATTCCTGTCGACGGGCTCCAGCGCTTGTTTATATTAGGTGTGGTGTGGAAGGTTATCGGCGGGTCGCCCGTAGAATCGCGTGGACGAGTATATTTGTCGTGCTCCGAGGATTGCGAGGCTGGCTCGACGTCTGGCCCCTCTGAACGAATGAGCCCCGCGATATAGCTCAGAGGTTGTCCCGAGTGTAGCAGAAAAACGACGCTACGAGGTCCCTTGCTTTCTGCCTTCTCCTCGTCGGCATTGTCGCCCGTCTGCGACAGATGTCCTTGTGGTTTGCCACTCTCGACTTGCTGCTCCCAAGCTTCGCTGTCCTTATCAGCTGTGCCATTTACGGCACCGGTCGAAGAGTTCGAAGAGCTGTCAGATTTATAACGTTGTGCCGAGTCAGAGCTGCTTTTGGAAGCGGGAGACGTAGGGTCGTTTGCAGGAGAGGAAAGGGGTAGAGTAAGTTTATAAAGAGACGCCTTGGTGAACGCGAGGTATCCTGCTTGTAGGACAGGGGCGTGTAAGAATGCTAAAGTTTACGACATCAATGATAATATACCTTCGTTTCCTCCTTCGACTCCTCTGGGTATCACTGAGGGTTTCGAGCTGCTTGGGGACGTATTCTTCAAGTTGTATCTCGCCGACTCCGAGTCTGGGGTACGTGATGCCATCGACACTCCTCTCCTACACTGTGAACTGTCCCGTAAGATAGAGCTGACAGCGCGAGCATAGCAGCGAGGTATAGACATGCACGGCAGAGTTTGTGCGTAAAAATACAAAGGGCATACTTGAGGTCAAGGGACATGGGGGCAGTACCAGACAGGCCTTGATGTCATCCGTTTTGTTGCCTATTATGGGAAGTAAACCGCGTTTTGTCTTTCTCCTTTTTCACGCTTTCTTGTGCTTTCTTGCAAACGTCGACATTTGGTTCTCTGCGTTCTTGAGCTTTTTGCATTCTATGCTCGATTTTCTGTCCGAAGCGATCCAAGTGGATCTGAGTACGGCACTCGTTATGAAGACTGCGCAGTACGGATGCTACTAGTATAGGTCAATTCCTGTCAACATTATTGACGAATTACATGCGCGCAAGAAATGGGTGCAACGAGTCCACAGTCCACAGTCCATGTCTATCCCAGGAAATGTTTACACTCTTTGAAACTATATTCTAACTCCTCTTTCCTCCAGTCGAAGCTCTGAATCAGGGACACTTTTCGGCGTTCATTTCATTGAGTCTCTGCCCTGTTCACTCTCGGTCAGCCACCGTTCATACAGCTCCATATAATCCTGTAACAGTTACTCACACGGGCTTATAGATGCACTCTAGCTTGCGCTGTGCACAGTTGGTGCAGATCGAGCGTCCATCGCACTTTAGCTTTCTGCCTACGAGCCAGCAAATTTAAAGAAGATGTTCAGTATAATAAATGATTAAAAGAAAGGTGAGAATTTCCTTACCTCTACAGAATGTACACGCCATCGGCGTCCTTCTTGGAACCCTGTAGCCGTCCTGATCATTTGTATCGCCGCTTGCCGCAACGTAAGCTGTGTTCGTATTCTGTTTTGATAATTACGAGGATGTTGACCCAGCGTAAATTTGCGTACGACGACGAAAATTACAAGCCTGTTTCTTACCAACGAAGACATTCGAGAGCACTAGTGGACAAAGGGGAGATAGTAAGCGGTGCGGAATGATATACTGCACTTTGTCTGGCACCAGATCTTTATACTCGCACTTCTCAAGTGCATCCGCAGAAGCAAATCTCGTGCGTGAACATCCGCTCTTACGTTCAGTTTTTTACGAAGCACATGCTTTGACGCACTTTATCTTGCGCATGGTTCTCTACCTTCAAATGGGCTGTACATATGAAGTGGCGAATAAGCGGGCAACACAGCGTCCCCGGAATGTGAATGATGGAAGGGCCACTTGAACGAGTGAATGTACGAACCCGAGGTATGGAGCTTACCGTGTATCTCTTTCTGCTTAAGTCGGCTTTGGTCCATCTGGATGCTCGATGCAATTAATAGCTTTCATGCTTTACACAGGAATTCGAGGAACACGCACTCAGGCTAATTGGTGCATTGCTCCCTCGGGATTTGAGTTTTTGTGGATTTGCCGATTGCAAATGGCCCTCGTTACGTTGCTTCTAGATGGTCCTGTGATTACGTCCTGAGCACCAGACGGAGCTGCGCCGATTACACGGGAGTGGCGTCCGAGTCGATGGGACTCGGGAGGCTTGCGCCCCGGTCTTTAGATCATGCTTTCCCGCACTCATAAGAACAAACGCAATCGCCGATAGTACCACAATCTCTAACTCCTCGCTCTCGACCGTTCTGTGGCTTGTAGAAGCAAGGAAGTGGTGTGGCTGGGTGAAAGGATTCTTCCGCAGCTTGCCAGAATACCTGCTTTTGAGGAGTCAACCTTCGTCCCGCGCGCTCTATCATCCGTACGATACAACTATCTCTCGCCCCCTATGTCACCACCTGGCCTTCCTTCTGTCTCTCGTTCGTTCCAGCCCTCGGCGTCTGTCCCATTCAATTTATCAAGAGAACACTTCGAGGGAGCGAATATTAATGCCTGTGGAAACTGCAATTATCCGCGCGCGGACTGCTCGGACGGGAGACTCCGAGTCTTCTTCCCGCTTTTTCCGCTCTTCCTCTTTTCGACAATGAGCTCGTGCGATACGTGCATCAAGTCCAGAGGAGTCCAGTCTCCGAGTCACTCTGACTAGAATGCCTTGCATTCAAGTTGTCTGTTGAGTCTATGCCTCCGAAATATTAATTAGGAGTCGAGACTCCTTGTCCTATCTTCATGTCCCTCCTTCCCTGTTCTATTCCTATTAAGTCCTTAAATGTTCCCAAATGAGAGTCCACGCTAAACATAATCGTGATGTGAAAGGAAGAGCCTTTACGATCGACCATGATGATCTTACACCCCAAACGTATGGTCCTCCTTCGCGGATTTAGGTCGCCGTCACTGTGTTCGAACATGCTTCCTTCATAAAATCTCATCGCTTAGCCTGCCGGTGTATGGCCTAAACGTTGACTGTGTAGGCCTGGGGAAAATCCACCCACGATGGTGTTGGACTTATCGCAAGACTCGTCCTTCCAATATTAATGTGCCTTGCAACTCAGAGTTTGAACTAAGCAAAAGGCCAGCGGAATTAATTGGTTTAATTTTATAACCTATCCTTCCCGCACATACAACACAGGAAATGTATATACTCTAAACAAAACAAAAAGCAAGAACGGCAACCTCGTATACGAACGTAGAATCTGTGAAAGTGATAAGTTAGGACAAACTAAAGATGGAAAGCAAGATGCTTAGTAGAAACCAGTCCTAGAGACTAGAATAAGATGGGATTTTAGGCAGGGACGTCCGTCATGTGGGTGGCCATGTCATGCTCCGGGGAGTATCTCTCCAGACGTCCCACACATTCTCTCGTACAAAACAAATATGCTCCATAAGCTCTAGCCAAAGAACACCAAAGAAATGCGTCCAACCAGTTTGCGAAGCTACGTCATGGATATTCGAATTTGAGCGTAAAGACTCAGACATTGATAGCCGTAGTAGGTCTGGGTTCGTTATGTGAAGGTGTAACTCCGGATAAAATGGGTCGATATACGTCGTGAGGAATAGCCGTCTTGCACTTAGTGTTGTCAACCTAAAGGAAGCCGGGGGCGTGTTAGAAGACGTGGAAGAACAGGCACATAGTCAGAAATGAACTCCTACCGATAGAATGCAATGAAGATAATAATTTGCATTACAAGCAGCGCCCAGAACACTTTAGAACAGGAACGAGTCTAGAGGGTAGGGTAGGAGTGAGCAAGCATTTTACTATATTGAAATAAGCGCTCACCAAAGCCACCCTTTTGAACTTTGCCACATATGTTGAAGATGTCGATCTCGAGGGTAGATCATCCGTTTTAAGTACCTGGAGCTCGGTCAATAGCCTCTCGCGCTGCTCTATTGCCCTGATCGACCGAGCTTTTAGATCTGCAATCTGCGCATCAATAGCATCGGGACCTTGCGAACTATTAAAAAAAAATAAAGACATTTTCAATAAAAGAAGCAAAGAAAACAAATGTGGCGTACACAGGATCGTCGGTTCTGGTAAAGTCATTCTTCAAATCGGCAATTGTCTTTTGGAGCAACTCAAGCGCCTCCTTACGCTCAAGATTTTTACCCTTTAGCTCCTGAAAAAACGAGGACACATCCTCGTGTTCAGACTTTGTTGGCTCTAGTGAAGATGTCATCACCGCTGCAGCCGGTGTATTCGTCTCGTTAATTTCCTTGCCCATCGCGTCAAGGACACGAAATCGAGTCTTCTTTCCAATGGAGATGTCTGCCTTATTTTCTTTCGACCCTGGCACCTCATGATCAATAAAATGAACACGCTCCTCTGCATTTTCATCAGATTTAGCCGTGATTTCATTTCCAAAGGCATCGAGGACACGAATACGGCGGAGGGCGCGCGGTGAAGTAGGATCCCTTTTCTTGGCAACTTTAGTAACAACGCTACCATCTGCCAGAGTGTTCCCGTTTGACAATAGTGAGTCGTCTTCATGCACAGTTCCTGAGCTGGGCGGAGCGGTCAGTTCTTCCCCATCGAAGCGGACTTTTTGCTGTTGCCGCCTCGCAGCAGTCTGTGCTGGAGTTGGAACCCATGCTCCAGGCGGCGCAGGTGTCTTCAGCGTTGTTGACGCTGCCCGCGAGTAAGAAGCCGGAGGGGTATACAACTCATCGCGCTTGACCGTCCGTTTCTTTTCTGGATCCGGTGCGGATGGTAAAGGTTCTACTCGGGTCCTCGTCACGGGTGCCGTGAACGGTGTGTTCCATGCCCCAGGGGGACGAGGTGTCTTCGTATCTACAAATCTGGTCTTATGGGCGGGAGTGGCTGGCCTGCGTAGTGGCGGAGTACGATCACTTTCGGCACCCTCGTCGGAAGATGTCGGAGGATCTGGAAGAATGGGCATGCCTTTTGGTGGAGAGGGAGTCTGAAATTCCATCTTTGAAATATTCACGGAGCGGCGCTGCGGAGTAGATGTGACAGGGTCGGACGGCATTATTGGCGGTGATGGGGGCGGAGAGAAATTCGCTGGCAGATAAGAAGCCTGATTGGCAGCTGAATTTCTCGACCGACCATTTAGATGCAGCTGTGGGTCATGATCACTGATGTCCGATTGTGACTGACTGCCATGAGTAATCTCATCGTTGAAAACTGGGTCCCTGTCGGTAGGTACACGAGGGGTTGACGAAGATGCAGCGATGTCCTCTTCTGCAAGACAGAGTAGCGTTAACGTTTTCAGAGAATGAATTAAGAAATGATAGTGCCTTACCATGAAAAGAATCTAAATCTGAATCGTGAATAAAGATTGGCTCCACAGCAGTGCTCATCTTCGGAGGCTTGCTCTCGCTTCGTTCATCCACCTCTCCGTCTCGCTGCTTCTGTGACTTCCCGGAACTCAAAGGAGCAGAGCCAACGAGTTTACTGATACGTCCATTTGCTTTGGTTGGGATGTGCGATGAGAATGCCGAGAAAGTCCCGGTCCGACTATTTTTTTTTCGATTCCAGTGCTACTGATGGAGAATCTGACATAGGCTGGAATGTACTTTTCGGATTGTCATGTTCCTCGTGCTTGTTTGCATTTTCTGTCTCGGAAGGAAGTAATGGGGACTTGGTGCGAGGGACTGTCCAGCCGCGAGGCCTCCTCGGACTGGGTGACCGCTCTAACTTTGGGGACGAGTCTCTACGTCGATTCATGGAAGAGCTAGAACGTGTGTGTTTGAGATTGCTGGCGGAAGCTGTCACGTGTGACAATGATTCAGAGCCATGAGGTCTCTGTTGTTCATGTTTTTCTTTTCCCTTATGGGTAGTGACGTGTTTCGAAGTCGTAGAATTCTCATTATGCGTAGAACCTGAACCCAATAATAATGGAGGTGTTTCATAACGCGGTCGGCTTGTGGAAGATATGTGAGGAGGTGCCGTGGCTATTGACTGTCTGCGTTCAAGTATAGGCGACTGCGAACGCTCATCACTATTCCGCTTCGGATGTGGAGAGCTCCAATTGCGCTCGCGGACATGTTCGTGACCCTTGTCCAAATCATCAGAAGCATATGATGATGCTCGCGATGAAGCCCTCGATGAAGCCCTTGAAGGTGCAGGTGACGTCGATTGGCTCGACGGATCGTGATCGTAGTTGCCATTGAACGTGGAGGCTGAACGAGTATGCATACCACTTGAACGTGATTTTGAATGAGCACGCGCGGTGATGGAATCAGCGCGTGGCTGCCCATTTGGTTTCTGCGTGCCATTTGAGCCAGTAGAAGTGTTAAGGTCTTTGGGACTATTTGGCTTGGACGGTTGGCTTACAGTCCGCGCTCTGGTACCGACACGAATCTGAATTGGGGAAGCTGATGAACGCGCTTGCGCAGAGACGAAATTGGCGGGGGATGTATTGTGCTGTTTAAATTGGGAGTCTTTTGGAGGAAACAGATTCTCTTAATTAAAAAGTTAGAATCACTCATTTATTCGTCATAAAATGGAACTTACGATTATCCTGACTTTTGACAGACAAGGCCGGACTTGTTCTACCTTGGCTACTCTCTGAAGCAGAGTATAGTTCTCCACTATTTCGCCGACGTTGACTAAATCCAGGGGAAGTAGATTGGTGGCGATCCATGTACGCACTCAGCGGACGGTTCCAACCTCGTTCCGACTCGCGATTGACATTATCTTGTGGATGTGTACTTTGACTCGAACTAGGACGCGAGTCTAGCAGTAATTTGAGATAAATTAAGAGTGGCTGTAAGATTGTAATCGGAAGACTGACGAGTAAAATTGAGCGATTCCATGCTGCTATGTCTTGAAAGTGATCGCTCTCGGGCGAAGGAAGGCTTAGGCTTCGCATGATCTACAAACATCAGTTAAACTTGATGGGTAATACAACTGTAACTCTGACACACTAGTTGATGGGCCTGCTATAGGCGTCCCAGTCTCGGTCTCGTTATCTGTTGGCTCCTCTGAAGTCGTGGTATCAATCTGAACATCCCGAATCACACGATGCATATCAGAATCTTCGTTTATGAGATCTGAACCAATTCATTAATTAAAGTTTTCTTAAGGTCCAGAAAATGAGCGCACTTGATCCAATATATTGCGAAGGGAACTGTGAGACGGATCTGCGCAGTGACGCGCTCGAACCAGCAGGTGGTGTGTTTGACCTCATTGGAACCCTCTCGTCATGCATGTGGGCAACCCCATTAACAGACATGTCTGATTCTTAGGAATATGAAATTCGATAAGAGCATTTCGTAAAACAAATTTTATCAAACGTACTAGTACTGGCGCCCAAACCTGACAGGGCGAGTCGTTCACGAAGAGTCTGATACGTTGCTGCCTGAGTAGACCTGAAAGATTTCTCAGACTCCTTCTCTTTCTCAGTTTCGGCATCGCTTAAGCTCAGTCGTTTCGCCCTCATGTCCGCGCGCATTGCAGACGTCTTAACCGGGCTCTCGTCTGCGCCGACGGAACCGATACTACTCCTTCGCCGTCGCCCAGATCTGACAGGTGTGTCTCCTGGCTCACGACGGGCATGTGAGAAGAGATCTTTCAAGTTCACACGTGCTTCACTCGGCGGCGGCGACGGGGAGAATTTGGAACGAGGATAGGGTGTCGCTGGGCTTACGTTTGTACTGCCCACGTCGTCCGTACCGGTACTCAAATCACCAACATCTAAATCGGACTCGAGCATAGATAAGCTGGGCGAACGTGGTCTCGCTGAAGCCCTCGGAGTAGGCGTAGCTGAGCCTGAGACGCGCGAAAGTAGTGCACGCAAACGTGCAGCGGGAGTATCATCGCGGCCCGGGGCAGGGGTAGACTGGGCCTGTGCGAGAGCACTGAAGTCTGGAGGTCCATCGAACGAGTCGACGGTCACTTTGGACACGCGAAGGCGCGGTGTGCTCGCGTTGTCTTCATCATCTTCGTACTCGTCGTTGGTATCGCGGTCGATGTGGCTGTCGTTGTCGTCGATGGTGGCAGCTGCGTAAGAGACTGACTGTCGCGCCAAGCGAAGACGGGAGGGTATCTGCTGATGGCTGTCCATCGAAGTCCGCTGTGATAGAGCGGATGCTCAAATGCAGAACTTGAAGGACCGCGACGGTGTCAAGCGACAAGAACAAGGTTGTGCGTGCTGCATTAAACAACACCAAACAACGCGCTTTTGTAACACATCTTTCAAGCCGCATATACATATTTGATGTACGTCGATTGCCCCCTCCGCTGAAATAGATATATACACGTGTGCATTGCGTACATGGTCATTGACTCCCTCTGAGTTCGAGTCATGGAATTAATTGTGTACGGCGTAGTATTGCATGCAATTTCGCTATCGGAATGTGGAAGTATGACCGTCTCTCATAAACACAGCATATTTCCATGGCCATTAGTTCGGACCGGCCTGAAGTCTGAGTAAAGCGTCCCCTTCTTGAGGGAAATTATTAAGAGAACAGATAAATTACTGAAACACGAATGAACATAGTAGATTAAATCGAGACCGAAACCTCTCTCCAGCGCAAAGAAGTTACTGTTTTTTGTCCATATCTTGCCCTCTCCACAAGGTCTTCCGGATAAAGGTCCTCATCAAATCTGAGGACAAGGACAAAATACGAACGGGTCGTTTTTTCATTCCCAGAGCTGTCTCTGTATATCACTGACCTTGCACCATCTCTTACGGTGCAAAACCGCACCGAATCCCAGTTCGATCGGTCATTCAGAAAAACACCCGCGGTGTACTCCTTGGGTTCTTCCGCATTGGATGGCATCCGTGCAAGTACAGGATAGTGGTCGGCCGAACTAAAGATTGAATTTCGAGAAACTTCAAGCCAAAGAGTCTCATTAGGGCCTAATTGAAGAACCCGCCAGTCAATAGTGCGAGCACATGCGCATTGGAACGCTCTCCAATCGTCTTGCTATCAAGAAGTCAGAGGAGCTCCCGATGAAATCTTGGCATGTGCCATTCACTTACAGTGACAAGGTGTAGTCGGCCGTCGCTGCAAGTGTGTCGGTATAGTCGGAGTCCCGGATATCCAAACTTCAGAGTATCTATCGCGTCGGAGGAAGTGAGTTGCCCCGCGGCATCAATTTCACTAGATTCGCTATGGTCGATGTGAGATACGGCGTTCCAACAGTATCGATCGAGCTTTCTTGCAGTATAGACGTGAAGAGCGGCACGACTGCCGATACTTTCGTTAAGGCTAGGAGGATACGATAAATGGATGGTCTAATATCATGGAATACGAACGGAGGCATACCTTTTACAGAGTTCGACCAGCTGCTTATATAGATTCACAAACCTTCTTATTACTGGGACTCTTTCAATATCAATACGCTTCGCTCGACCAGAGACGGAAGACCACATAGGACGTCTTTCAACAATAATTTGCCTCCATACAAGGTTTGCAGGGCAAATTAAATTGGCCCACATTTCAGACAGTAAATGATTTTGGAATGGTGCAACAGCTGAAAGAAGACATGCATAAGGAACAGCACATAAATCCATATCGCCGACACTCTCCTCGATTACCGCCCATAGAGCTAGCGGTGGAGGTATATAATTTGTGGTTCCAAATAACTCTGCCGATGCGACAATGCTTGAAACAGTTTGGGGTAAATTACCAGGATATCTGCAGAGTTTTAGGTTTTTTTAAAAGATCTAAAATACCTCATACGACCTACCTATAAACTATGCGCAGTATGTCCGCAGTCTCCTTTTGAATCTCGAGACGGTTTTCCCAGATACGGAACCACATGCTAAGTATCATGTCGAGGCTTTCCCAGTCTACGGTCTCGCTTGAATTCGGAACCAGATTACTTAATGCTGCAGAGATCGCAGCAATGTTGAAATTCCCTCCAGATAGGTCATAGTGCGCAAACAAACAGTCATCGAGTAAAATTTCAAGCTGACGAAGAACGAGAAACGATACAATACTGTCGCTTTATCCGCAAGTCAGAGCAAGTTAGAATAAATCATCGGTGACTGTTGATACAAACTAACCTGAGGTAGGTGAGCATAAGCTGAAGAAGTTCATTCACATGATCATAATTCGTCTCTCCTGACCAGAAGAAGACCTCAAGTTTTTGGCTTAGACAATTGACTGATACTTCAGTCGTTGAGATAAGAGCCTTGCGAGAATTGTTGAGGATCAGATCTAAGCTGGGATCCCTGGTACGTTCTAAGCGTGAAATGACAGACCCTAGAACATTCACGACATCGAGTCGGTTGAAGACTTCTCGTATATACGGATCTCTGACGGAAAGATCTATAACTTCTCTCAAAGCGTATTCTTGGGTAGTCAATACAGATGATCTGTACATGCCAGATAAAAGAAGGACCATCAGCTTCAAGACATAAATTAGGGCACCATAGTGTACCCACTTTGCATACTTGAGTAGTCTACGACAATCGTTCTCGAATTTTGCATTGTCTGATGGATGGAAAACTCTCGTTAAGTGTTGGGTATAATCGCCTGCCCCTTTTAGTTCATCCATGACCCTCCTGGTCCTTTCAAAAATTCGCTTGCCTGCCTCCTCGGGTCCAAACCCAAGCATCGTGGCAAGGCGATTCATGCGTGATACAAGTAATCTTCCGAGGAAATCGTACGCGAGGCCGACCGTACGACCAGCTCCTGGAAGATTAGGAGCCGTTGCTGTTGAGCTGAGAGAAGAAACCGATACATTATACTCAAAATCAGGCGCCAGAGAAGGGAGAATGCTCTGGTCAATAGTGGTGACTTCAGGAGGGGTGTTACGACGGGAGCGCACAGCTCGCAAATGGCCTGCAAGACGATTAAGCCGCGCCTCAAGAGCGCCACCCAATCTGTCGTATACAAGCCCGACCGTACGGCCGGCACCAGGAAGGTTAGGCTCAGTTGCAGTTGTAGATATCGTAGACTGCGATGCAGCAGGTTCATGGATATAGACATTATGTGCCAGCTTAGGTTGGTCTGAGTTCGAAGAAGACATTCAAGTGAGTCGAAGGGTACTAGCTAGCAGTGATGGTGATTTGAAGACGGAGAACCCGAATTTAGTTTAAGTATTTCGTTGCACCATAAATGCAACGTCGAATGCGACGTTAATATGCTGTCAGATATCACGAGTTTACCAGTTCTATAAGCAACACGACGAAGTATGACAAGAGGACCCACTCCTCGCAATATTAATCCAGTCAATCACTGATCTGTTATCTTCTCACGACGACCACACCGTCACATGCTATAAGAAGAGCCGTCACGTTTGCACTGACGCTTGCACTGATGCTACAACGCTAGAATGACATTAATTCGCCATCTGCATATCTGCATAGATAGGACCGGAAGCCGCACAGTCAGAATGAATCGGCCGAAAGCTACTTAAAGAGTGTCCGACGATCGAGGCCGAAGCTGCGACGAAGATAAGCATGTATCGTATCATCCCATACACATACGGACAGACAGACAGTGCTCACGTTCACGCTATTTCATCCTTGAATTCTGCCGGCTTCACGGGATGTCTTAGGACATACGGATGTTCGATGTGTGTCAGTTGTGTGGTGCGTACGAGTCGTTCACGCCGGGAGACAAAGTCAATGATGTTAAATTTAATTTTCAGGATGCTCGTGATGAAAGATTTGAAATTACGAGGAGGACGACGAATACAATGCTCTCGAATTCAAGCGCTCGAAACGAGGAACACGCAGAAAATCTATCGTTACTGTTGCCAAAAGAAAGGATCAGCTGATGCACGTCAAAGCAAGATTGCCGGAGAGATAAGTTACCAAGATGCATATCGACATTGGGCATATCCCGACATGTACCGTATACATTACATTGTCCAGCCTCGAGCGAGCGTCGAAATAAATTAATATACAATAAAGACAATGATCCTGTCCACGAAAAAAAAAAATAACAATCTATGCTGCGCATAGACCTGAGTCATACGTAAAATGAATAAGGATAATGGACATACTAAAAGCACCACTGTACCCTAGCCCATCCCCCCCCCCCCCCCCCCAAGCCGTACACATGCACGCAACACACAGCACATGCAAGAACGACATGCTTATCACAGTCCATGTTTCGCACGCATAACCCGATTGTAGCAATCACGCAACGGGTTTATTCGTGCGAGCACAGTCATATGTGCAGGAACATACATCGGTGGCAAAAGCTGATGGTATCCGTCTTGCACGTCGTGCCGACTCTCAGATGGAAAATGCACTGCCAACGGGGGCGTGCCAGGCCGTGACATAGCAGGCAACATGTTGAGTGAGTTAAGAGCAGCAGAAGAAGAAGACATCGAGATAGTGGACAGAGTACGCGTCCGATCTTGCTTCGATCGAGCGCCAAAGCGAGAAAGTACAGGTGCAGGTAGGGTTGCGACAGAATGTAAAGAAGAGACCGACCCTTTTCGAGAAAGAGCCCGATCGTGGCTATCTGGCGAGGCTTCCGTCGGCGAGTCTATCGCAAATGGCTGTGTTGAATATGATGGCGAGCCTGTACGACTCCCAAGTCTCGCGCTCCTCGGGGACGCCGACAGCTGAGCCTGGGCAGTTTCTGAGTTCACGGTGAGAGGTGCAAGTGGTGCAGGCTTTAGTGCGCCATGATAAGACTGGCCACGGATGAGAGGATGGTGAGGCATCTCGACCTTGACGTCGCCATGAGTAGAGGAGTGTCGCACAAGGGGATGTCGCTTCGCCATAGGTTTCTGTGGTAACTGTGTTGGCGAAGGAGCCTCAGAGCGAGTGTGCCGTACCAGCTGCACCTCTGCTCGCCTTTCAGAAGCAGATGGTGGTACAGGTGTAGGTCCAGGAAATGCAGGAGTTGACTGCGGCTGGATGCGGACAGTCGGAGGCTGCGCTAATGCCTGCGCTTGCACCACGGAAGTCCCAGGACGAGCCGTCTCAACGCGTGTCAGAGCCAATTCTGACTCTGCACGAGGCGTCAACGGCTCAACAACACCGTTTGATGCTCGAGTCGTATCTTCTCCCTCTCCCACATGAGCAGAAGTAAAGCCACCTTTTTGTTGATCTACGGGACTCGAGCCACGAGCGGCGTCGACATCGTTGTTTTGCGGCGTCGCAGCACCACTCTCGCTCGAAACCCACTCTTCGTCATCCGTCCCATCTGAATACGCTATCGAAAAGCCGGCCTTGTGAGTCTGAGTGATATTTTTGACCGGCTGTCGCTTTGTGGACACAGGAGTATGCGTCCGCTTCTGCTGCAGCGTGGCGATTCGTTCTTTAGAGAGTATCCGAGAGTTGGCAGTGAGGTGGGGTGGTCGTGGAAAGGGCGAAGTCGTGCGCCCAGCATGAAGCTGAGACCGTACGGAAGTACATAGTCACGCAGAGATTAGATGAAAGAAAAAACAGAGATATAAAATGCTCCACTGACATCGATTGCACTGTTCCCTGCTCTCTTAAGCTGTTGGGTTTTCGACGGCAGGGGGTCCTTCTGCGTGAGTTGTAAATTGTTCAGGCCGACCTTGGAACTGCCTCCCGAGAGATTACGCTGGTGCTGGTGGGCCCGACCAGCACTATTACGGCCCCTAGGTGCAGGCATCTCGAGGGCGTTGTGGTTGATAGTAAACAGACGTCGGTGAGTCTCAACGTCTCAACCTAATCGAATTTCTCACGGACCGGGTCCGCGGCCACCGAATAGGTTGTGACAGTGCTCTAACNTTTTTTACTGGCAGAAATCCAGTGAAGAGAACGTTCATTCACAAACAGATACTTAGGAGAGGAAGAGAGCAGCGCTATGGAGAGGGTACAATTCCAGCAGGAGCAAGTAAGTAGCTCTTCTACAAAATCATTAGCTCACAAACTCTGATAAAAATGCCTGTATCTAGATGCTCGCTGAGCTCAAAGACTTGTTGCAGAAAGGCATCTTCTCGCAGGTCACTATATCTCCCAAATGAAATACTCTGCAGATGGTTTATGAATCAGATTGACAGGCTGAAGTGAAGCAAATCACCAAGAAAAGAACGGCATTTGAGACTGTGCTCATTCGCCGAATCCCGAAAAAGGGCGACTTCCTGCGCTACGCTGCGTACGAAATGAGTCTTGAAGCTTTACGGCGGAAGAGAGTCGAACGTCTCAGTGAGTATATGCTATAGCCAAAACTTTCTTATGTGATCTGAATAACACAAGGGTCCTATCAGAGATACCCAAGGGACCTCCAACAGTATCCGATTATGCGCTCGTCCGCAGGCAGTTCCAAATTTTCGAACGCGCTTTGNAAAAAGTTCAAGGACGATGTCGGGCTCTGGGTCCAGTATATCCAAGCTGCACAACGCGCCAAGGCGCGAGCGCTCGTCTCCCGCATCTGCGGACGCGCTCTCCAGTTACACCCAAACACCCCTTATTTGTACGTCCTTGCAGCAGCGCACGAGCTGAAACATCTCTCGCATGCCGCTGCGCGTGTACTCCTTCAACGTGGAATTCGCATGAATAGCGAAAGCGTGAACTTGTGGAGAGAATATGTGAAAATGGAAATGGGTTTTGTGGAGGCACTGAGAAGAAGATGGGGTGTGCTGGGTCTGAAGGTAGCAGAGGCGGGAGGTGAAGAAGTGGCACATGACGTAGAGATGAGCGAACTTGAGAGTGCCTCACCCGTGCAAGAAAATCTAGTGTTGCCAGAGGGACCTGACGATGATGATGAAAAAGCGCGGAAGGAAATTCTGAACGGAGCTCTCGTCAAGATGGTAGTTTCTAATGCTGTTAAAGGTGCGCAACCCGATTGCTCTCTACTTCGGAAGATATTAACGACCGTCTACACAGCCATCCCAACTTCCGAGCTTTTTACTTCTATACATTCCGTACTTATAGTATATCCATGTCCACCCGCCCTGCGTTGCTCCCTTCTCGATCATCTACATTCCCTCCTTCACGCGACCCTCTTGTCATCTACCCCTATATCATCATCTTCCTCAAAACATTCGAAAGCTGAGCAAACCGTCGTGGCGCAAGCAACTAAGCTCTACGCGACGCGCTCCCTTACCCCCGAGCTCAAGGGAGAAGCCATCGTTGATGCACTCAGGCGTGCAAACGAAGAGCTCTTAAAAGCGGTAGGTACACGGCGTAATGATGCTATGGCGTCAGCATATGCACAGTTCGTACACGACTGGTTCGAAAAAGAACTTGACGAGCATTTGGTAACTAAAACTTCAACTTATACATAATTTACTTTTTACTAAATTGTTCTGCAGAATCTTTACCTCCTCTTTTCCCTTCAATCCCTCTGTTCAGCGTTCTACTCCCCTCCGCTTCTCGCTATGCACTTACGACTCCTGCGATCACCTCACAACCGGAATCCTCCTCCGGCTGTCAAACTCCTGAAGCTCGTAAGGAGATATTCATCGAAAGCACCTCGAGCCGTAGACGTTTGGTTATCACGCCTGGAAATAGAGCTACTGTTCGAGAAGGTCATTGGAGAGGTATTGCATGTCGTCGCAGAAGCACGGAGTGCACTCGGCGGGGATGAAGATGCCTTAGCCACGTTCGACCTGCAATGGCGGGGCATGGTCGAGGGAATGCAGAAGACTGACTCTGCCAAAAAGAAAGGAGTCCTCAATCAGTCGGATGAGGAGTAGGATCCCAGACTCCCAATCCACGAATCACTTTGCCTTGATTTTGTTTACTGAATTTCCGTTGATATTATTATTGCATTGTATACACAGACGTTGAGCCGTGTTGACTAAAACAAGTCTCTTCAGTCTTGCAGGTATACGTAAGCCAGCAAAACGTGTCTACATATGCTATATTGGAGCCAGTAAAATGCGGCTGCATAATACGTTGCCCGTCCGCGAAGCTTGGGGTTGCGACAATACTATTCTCCCAACAAGTTGAAATTGTGCGTACATGTTTATGATTCATCTCACAAAACAGATTATCATTCATTATCTTAGGTTTCCAAAACATGCGTTAAAGTACAACAATTCAAAAAAGGCCTAAACGGACGTTCAGCAAGTCTTCCCAACAAGACTATCTCGGCTACTTCAGATATCCTTTACCGGTCTTCTACATTGTTGATCAGACGAAGGATGTTGATAACTATTAAGAACAGATGTCAGAAAACACGGAACATGCAGATATTAGAAAGCTTACAGAGATTGATGAAGCTGAAGTAAGGCGAAGTTTTCGTCAGAAAGNTTTTTTTAAAAGGCAGGAAAAATATATAATCACAACTTACTCGAGGTAAAGACTTATGGCGCCGAGGATGAATTCATCAGGCGAAAGTCTATTTGAAATCATATAGGTATCGTAGACGATGTATCCGCTGAAAATCAAGCATCCACCGATCGCGTAAATCAAGTCCATCGTTTTACCAAACGGAATAAATATGCCGACGAGTCCAGTCATGACTGAGATTTAATTTTAAAATTAGGTAGGTAGTGGAGGATGATAGTTAATACGCACGCAAAGCGATGAGCGCTCCGAAAAGCCAGGGCCCTAAACCAGAGAAATCGTACTTCGACTGGAAGGTGAAGAGTGTCAGGCCTGTGAAGACACCAAGCGTGATCAAACTGCACAGCGCTGGTCAATGTCTTTGCTCAATGAGTATCTAGATAAAGGAACATACAGAGCCTGTAATATGACTAAATTGTCATAAAACGCCATGACGACTCCCAGCGTGAACGCTTCGAAGAATGTGAACGTTGACAGGAGGATATAGTTCGCCGGGACACTGTGACGTTTCCAATAGAGCAGGCCGAGATTGACGAGCGTTCCAAACATCGGAATATAGAGGGACCAAATACTTCCAACGTCAAAGGCAGTATTAATCATCAATGAAGACTATGCAAAACTAAGAATACGTACTGCATCTGAACCCATATTATAGTGGATGAAGATTGTGAAATCCCTCCTCCAACAATGCATGTCGCCAGCTGAAGTCGATAAAGCTTTAATATGATTAAACGCATAACCCGTTGTCCTTAACTTACGATTTGGCACACTGAAAGGTCAAGTTAGCTACCAGATCGACAAAGTGCGGAATTGCGAGCACTGAGTAAGACACTCACACAAAATACTATAGATCTTTCTTACAAACGCATTCTTGATTTCCGGCGAACTCTCGGACACACTTACACCGTACTTAATGTACATATGTAAGAAAGCGTCTCGCCACNAAAAAAGATCCAAACGCACCTTGAAATCATCAGGAACGTCGTCGACCGGCTGATCGTAAATTGCACCCGCTCCGACGCTTGGTCCCGCCTTCGGGCTAGCCAGCAATGGCTGCGCAGCCTCGTCAGTTGACGAGTAGCTCTTGTTTACTTGATACGATGGGGGAGGCGTCGGGTAGTTGCTCATGGTAGTGGTGGTCAGAGTGAGAGATGG
Organism: Phellinidium pouzarii; assembly: GCA_004802695.1. Classification (NCBI taxonomy): domain Eukaryota; kingdom Fungi; phylum Basidiomycota; class Agaricomycetes; order Hymenochaetales; family Hymenochaetaceae; genus Phellinidium; species Phellinidium pouzarii. Next base: position 41,585 of record SGPK01000125.1, read on the forward strand.
AGGCGCAGCTGAGTAGCGCCAGAGATCCAAATACGGATTCGAAATTGAGTCACCGCCACCGCTCGATGCTCTTCCTTGCCACTTGAACCGATATACACAATATTGCCTTGTCTTTCTTCTTCTTCCGACCTTCCACAATGCCTTATGACCAGGCAGCTCATGTGTTATTAGGTATCGACCGTATTATGCTTTCGAAGGGCCACGTTTGTGTTGACCATGACCCGCAGACCGTATGGGTAAAAGGGTGTCTTACTTGCATGCCTATATTCCCACATTCTTGTCCTTTCATAGGTCTAAAAGGTGATGCCATGATCTTGTATATACAGTAACTCCGGTGAGTTCAATTTCATCAAATCGGGAAATTGACGGTGGCCTCTGACTCCTATCCGTTGACTTCTGACTTATAACTTACCAGCAAGGTCAGTTAATTTCCGCCTTACATCAGGTTCTTTCTCTCACAAGTTTTATTTTGTTTTAACAAGAAGTTCAAAGGAAATGAGAATGTCGAACGCGACTATGTGGCTTCATCTGATGAAGAGACAACACCATCCTCTGATGGCAAGGAGCGGGCTCTCGACAATGTAAGTTTACTAGTATGAGATCCCATGGAACACCAATCAAGGGTAAGTCGTCTGGGTGGACTTCATCTATGAATAATTCTTATCACTATTTCACAGTTGGCAGAGATAACTTATGCTGTATAAAGCACTCTACAGTCAACTTATCCGCATATTCCAGACCTAAGAACGGTACGTGAGCGTACCGACAAAGTGATAATTTCGGAAGCTCCTCACGCCTATTACAGCTCGAATATGTTGGTGACCATGCCTTAGTCACAACGGAATCGGACACTTGTGATGCCCTCATTTTGAGACTCTTTACTCAATGTAGTATTCTCTTGGATACTTCCTGCGTACCTCCCAAACATGATGTGAGTATCATAGTTCTGAGGAGGTCGAGGATATATTCCAAGTATGGTCCAGCAAATGAGTTCGAACCAGATGTTTCCGTTTTTATCAATGGCAAGCTGGCTGCTGCCGTTGTTTCGTCACCAGCACCTTCGATGGCACTTTATCGAAAAGGTGCTCTGGAATTATGTCGCGAACGGACTGTCAATTTGTGATCGCTGTTGAGATACAAGAGCACCCACTTCTCGTACCTCCATCGGAGGATGAACGCGCCGATGCCGAGCTTGAGAAATGGAACCTCATCGGCAATGGCTATACCTGTACCCTCCTGGACGAACAATTCTACAAGAGTCCGAGTACTGGTCGAAGGTATCTATTCTGCGGACAGAGGACCATTGCAGTTTATGTTTTCCGTAAGAACGGATTTGTCGTAAAATCAGTGAGTGCTCCTGAAATTCGAAATAGTGTCTTTTTCATTATTTTATTAACACTCTTATAGCAGCTGATGAATTTGGTCAGTCTCGGAGCCGAAGGCATGCCACTGCCAGGTCCCCTCCCCGAAATGCATGAGGTTGACGAAGCCATCGCTGAGGGGATACATGATATTGCTCTTTTGTATGGAGCCCCAGGAGATCTTTTTGCCAATCATCCTTCCTTATCGACTGGTCACGACTTATTAGAGACCTGGGCTCGGTGAACATATATACTGCCATCCTAAGTTATGAAATTTGGATGACGACTCAAAATAACGTGCCTATCGCGGCTAATATCGCCCCTTTGGTGCCATACCAGCATGTAAAACTGGATCAGAGGATAATAGTGATTTTGGCCTGTAGTCATATCAGGTAGGTGCAGCATTTGACGACCTTATTTTCTCAATGCTGACAGCAGTAACTACAGGCCACGGTACATTGGTGTACTGTGTTTTTGTGTTGTGCTTGGATTTGTTTGCTTTTAAAATAAATGCAGATGCAGTCGTCTCTTTTACTGCAATGCATGAAAGCTGAGCTCAAACGCAACTGTCTATGTGTTTCGCGTCGAGATTATTGCCTAAATAAAGTAAGGAAAGCAGCTACACAAACTGAATATAAAAAAATCAACAAGATTACAAATGATCGGTATTATATATTCCAGACCTTTACACGAATGTACTAACAAATGCTAGATCCGGAAGTGGATGATAGAAAGCATCATAAACTTCTCATCTTTCCTGACAGACCTGACCGCAACCTGTGTGTGCTATGTTCATCGCCTTCAAGAAGCTGATGTTTCATAGCTCTGGATCGCTGTGTGCTGTTCCGGAATGGCTGGCTATGAGCTGACGTACTGAGTGTACTAGTAAATTAGTAGCTCCGAGGTTTTAATATCACTGGCAGATTAAACATGCACTACTTGTAAGGCAGCATGTCTAAGCTTATCACAAGTCATACTGTCCATTTTATCAGCAAGAAGCAACACAGGAGTAATCAGGTCGCTGGCAAGTAGAAAGGACGAGACGATTCGACACTTCTTGTCTATAATATCGGTTCATTTAAGCTCGGCGGGACTAAAGCCTCTCTGAGTTCTCAGAAAATCACAATGATTTCCCGAACCACCATCTTTCCATGACCCAGCTGCCTTTCTGAGCGCCCGAGTCATTGTGTCCAAAATCGACTCGCCCGTGGAAGTACTGGCCCTTGAGAAGAAAAGGCATCCAGAGCTCATCGTCAGGCCACATCTGCGAAAAAGGGATCTCAGGTGCGGAGGTATCCCCTGGCAGTTCTTTTATTTCGCTTCGGTATTCTTGTGGGAGGGCGAACCATTGTGGTTGCATTTCGTCTGTTCTGTCGGGTAAGTCAGTATCTATTGTTTTCTCCCTTTCTCTGAAACTTGTCTCCTTTCTTTGGCATTTCATTAACGTTTCGATAAATATGAACTTACTCGATTGGCTCGCCATTATATTCGTTTGCATGGTACATGTGTACGTAGTGACAATATTCCGTCGATGCATTCACAAAGAGGAGAATGCCACACTCTTCAAGGTCTGCAGAAATCCCCGCCTCTTCCTTGATAAATGATATTGTATGACCGCGGCTTGTGAGCATCGTAAAGGAACTGTTGCAGTTATTCTACTTTTTACGCACCTTCAATTCTCGAGTAGCAGCCTCGATAGGGGTTTCTCCCGGCTCTACTTTACCCCCAAATCCGTTATACCTAACGGTAGATAATTGGATGCAAGTTGAACACAATTGTTTGAAAATCGTTTCGAAAGAGCTGGGTTACTGACATGCCCTTTCCAAAACCTCGCTTCTTCATGCCAAGGAGGATCTTTGTTAAGAGGAATTAAATAACAACACCTATAAAAATCGAGAAAATGGCAAACACCTTCCCTGTCTTCTTGTCGCAAATGAAAGCATTTGTGAAGAGCTTCAGACGTTGAAGATCTCGCCAGTTAGTGATGTCACCACCAGAACCTAGCTCAACAAGGTTTCTGTCGAGGCCAGGAGGCGGCAGTTGCGTTGAGGTGTTAATCTCCATAGAGTGTATAAAAAGCACCCAATTGTATATATACATACGCTTAATTTCCGCTGATGAGTCACTACTGATACGTAGAGTCGATAAGTATCCAAATCTCTTTTGTATAATCGGAAGCCCGAGTCGCAATGATATCGCAGCTAGGCTAACAACAGCGACAACAAACTCTTTCAATCAGAGTCCGAATACTTTTTTTTTTCAAACGCAAGACAGCAGCGAATACAAGGTCTTGTGAAGCTTGTTGGATAGAGGCGTAAAGGTACCAAAAATTGAACAATGCCTAACAGTTCCACAGATGCATGTGACAGTAATTATTTCACAGGAAAAATTGATATTGACGCCTGAGATTCCGTAAAGTTCTGTAAAGCTGACGTCGCGTCGACCTCAGAACCACACAAATACATTTCTCATTAGTCCATTAAGCACCATGAGAGAATCAGAAGGCACACATATGCAGCGGATGGGTGTGCGAATGATAAAATTAGATGCAAAATGATACAGAGACACCCGAACCTAACCTACTCATCCGGTACCTCAAGCTCCTCGTTATTGATCGCGTCAATTATATCGTGAGGTGACTTGCCATCTATAGTGCATCCTACGCTCTGTGCAGTACCAAGAATCTCCTTCACTGTGCCCTTGAGCTCCTTCGCAAGCGACTTGGAGCGCATGGTGCGGGCAATTTCGAAGATCTCGTCCAAAGGAATGTTGCCGGTATGCTTGATGTTTTTCTCCTTTTTGCGGTCGCGGGGAGGTTCCTTAAGAGCGCGGATGACAAGGGAAGAGGCGGAGGGGACGACAGAGACTGCCGCTTGACGGTTTTGGATGGTAAGCTGCACGGTTACACGGAGACCCTTCCATGCGCCAGTCGCCTTCGCGATATCTTCTCCAACTTTCTTTGGCGACTACACTGATACTTTAGTAGAGAAAAGTAGCATTTCAATGCCGGAGTACGCACTAGACCAAGAGGACCAATTTTGGGTGCTAATGCTGAAGATGCACCAACCTCACCACCGGTAGCACGGAGGTAGATGATTTTAATTTCATTCGGGTCCTAGAGGTTTTCCAGTCAACAGCAGCACCCAACTACCGCTACGTTAGATACTCACTAACTTGGGTGCCATTCTTGAAGGTGGGTCTCGTACTTAGCCTATTCCTTGCCTATACTCAATAATTAATTAATTACTGACAAGAGTCGCGCAAAAAACTGTACAGTACATCTCACGCTCACGTGAAGTAACAATATACCGTAAGCTTTTACGTAAGCATGCTTAGCTTTCTTTGCGAGACGTGCTAACGTCCGAGCTTGCCATCACTTGCGATCTGCGATGGTGCATGGAATCGTCAGGCAAGATCGAATTGCCCAGCGCATTCGAGTATGCCGACACCGACCACCTTGTTATTCTCATAGCTGACATGCTGGACCGTCTAATGGAACATAATGACAAAATTCCTCTTTCTCCGTGCGTCCGAACGACATGTGCAAGATATGCGTTGGCTGCTAAAGAATCTGACAGTGAGGCGTTGACTCGATTTCACTCGCGATCCCCGCCTACGATAAACGTTCTGGACTATTTACGTCGTATTGTAAAGTATGCTAATGTGGAGGTGAATAATCTTTGAGAATATATTGCTTTCGTTTATCTGAAGGTCCTTTTTTTTGTACAGAGGACTTGTCTCCTTATCACCTTGCATTATATCGATCAAATATGTGCCCGTCTTACGCACTTTACGCTTTCTTCTTTAACATGTCACCGCTTCATCATTGCTGCTGTTGTAGTCGCTAGTAAAGCTCTATGCGACGCTTTTTGCACCAATTCCCACTATGCCAAAGTCGGTGGCATCCGCGTCGGCGAGCTCAACATGCTCGAAAGGGAACTCTTATCAGCCATGGACTGGCGTCTCACGGTCCGTCCGCTTCTTTTCACATTTTTACCAAGCGCTCTTGCACTTAGCACACGCGCATGCTGCCAGAGCACGCGCGAAGTGCTGGACGCATACTACGTGAACCTCATTCGCACGCACAGTTCAGGCGCATATGTTCTCGCACCTCCGCGTCCTACCGCAGCCACGACCTCGCTAGGGGTATCATCCGTAGAGTCCGACATTGATAGCGGTCATTCTGCGTCGACTTCGTCTTCCCATCCTGCAGATATCGCGATGTCCAACGAGGTTGACAGAATCAGTCCACAATCCTCGGCAAAACCCGTTCATGTGACCGCCAATATCCCATCGGCGAGTGCAACGCGCCGACAGACGGTGCCGCTTTCATTTGAGCCATCTACCGTCCTCATCGATCGTGCAACACTATCACCCAGACCCTCTATCGGGCCGACCTTCGAACAGAACATGGCTTTCGCAGCACTTCGCGCACCTCCGACGTCGATAGACGCAGAGCCATCGTCTGCCATAAAGTGGGCTGCTTCTCCAGCATACTCAGACTCTCGTATCAAATCCGAACGTAGCTCCGAGTCTTCACCCGCTTTACTTGTCGATGGTTTCCAATGCGCAGAGGGAGGATTCGTCGATCGACTTACCAAGTCACCCTTTGTGAAGAAACGGGCCGTGGAACACGCAGTTGACGGGTCTGAGGCTGGGATAGGCGAGATTGCACATATCGATTCTCCACGTCCACGAACGCGACCTCGTACAGAACCTGAAGATGGGCGTATAAATTGAGTTTCCTGGCGTGCGGTTTGCGGTGACTTTAGCTCTTAATTTCTTCCTACACTATACTTAGATTACCACACATGCGAACATTGTACGGTAACCTGGCATGCATTATAGTATGTATACAAGCGACTCAAAAGACTGACTGGCTCACTTCGCGGAATCTCTTCGTCTCATGCGCACTAGGTTATTTAAATAAGATGGAAACTTCTACTGTAACCTTCATTAATTTTTTTGTTGGTTTCATACCATATACCGACGTTCACATTAATATTTTGGGATCAATATTGCGGTTCATCGTCCTAGACCAACCTATTCTAGGTTTGGACTGTCCTCGTTTATATATTAACCTATTCAATTCAGAAATTTTACGACGCACTAGTACTAGCTAGTACTACGATGTAGATTTAATGTTTGCATGTATCTTAATTTAAAACCAAAGGTTTACGAAAAGGGAAAATTATATCCTGTGAAATTACTGGACTGGAAGTGGATGGGGTCACGGAATGCTTATCATTTATGGCTAGAAATGCAGTCCTCCGGCAAAACGAAGAGAACGAAGGCGTATAAACTTGAAGCAAAAATTACTCATCTGTATTATTTAAGCAAGCTTTCATGGCCAGGGGATTAGACAGAGGGTACAGTAAGCTATGCGATATACAACGCACGGCTACAGTGGGCGATCAGAATGATGCGTAGAACTTGAAGTTGAACATCATGCCAGCTCAAGTTGTGATTGGGATGATCATAGATAGGATCAGCGGGCTGAATCGTTGTACCATTATGAGGGCAATTTGCAGTTTTACAAAGAAGATTTATGGTTAGATAGATGTGAAGGAATAATAGTCGAGTCCTCGTCGACATTCTAGCCACGTGATTTATATTAATATTTGTGATGTTTGTGGCTCATGATTTTATATAGCCTCCCTGTTCTCATTTCTCATCTGGTACATTCACAAACACCATGCCTTCCTCGAAATATCTTTCACCTTCACATACGGAAGTATTCTTCCCCAGATTTCAGGCCGCAATTACCTTCAGGAATGAATGCGACGCTGCCGTCGCACTCCTTTCCACTTCAAAAGGCATGACTCCGGCACTCATGAAGGACATGTTCACTTGCCTAATCCTCAATCCGTCTTTCGACATGAAAAGTGTCACCTTCAAAGATCCCGACGATATAGACAAGTACATAGCGGAGACCAGGAGGACAATGGCCAGCAACAGGTCGCAGAATGCAGGATTAACGAACGCGACACAACCTCAAAAGTGTGGCTTTCTTCATTCAGTAGTCGTGGACTTGATTATTGCATTTATTAACGAAAATAGGACGCAATTCTCGCTGGAATGTGTTCGGATGGAGAATGAAGATCAAATGCTGTTGAAGAACTTGAGCCTCGTACACCGTTCCTGGACCGGTCGTGCTCAGCGGGCACTATGCAGTCGTCTGATCATTAGGGATAAATCGGATATCCGGAAATACCTTCAAAGCCCTTTATGTGGTCTGGGGACACGCAAATTTGCTATCTTCATGGACTGCAAGAAGGATGTCGATGCACCGGGAGCCGCGGACTTGTTTGGGGCACTACTACGACGTCTTCCGACTATCAATTCTCTTCAACTGGCTGTTCATCCGCGCGTAAATTTGATGGAGGAATACGATTGCGTCTATATCGAGAGTTTCATATCAAACTTCATACTAAATATGCCGGTTCTGAGGAATCTGTCACTAAAAGATCTAAGGATAAAGACTTTCGGCACCTTCTTCAAGAAATTATCTCGATATCAAATCACGTTGCAGAAGCTGGAATTTCTTTCCTTGAAAAGCTTTTTTTCCTACGATGAAGAACATAATGAATGCCTACACAGTACTATGTGTCAGGAACCACTCGCACCTTCACTCCAATCCCTCGAAATATCAGGATCGCTGTCGTTCATTCACTTTGTAATTCAACATTTCTTGCCTCAGGGTAATTTCTCCCTAAAGACGTTGATGGTCGAACTTGATGGGCTGATAGACAGGATCGTTGGTCCTTCATTGTCTTTTTACAAATCTCTGAAGAGCTTGTATATCAGCAGCGTTTCATATTCTCCCTCGGACCGCACGTTACGCGAAATCATAGGAATGTGCTCCTCATTGACAAGTATCGACTTGTTTATTTCAGTATGGGATTGGAAAGACTTCACCTGTGATCTTCCTTTGCCTACAACTTTAGAGGTTTTATCCGTCTATTATCTGGGGGGCGACCCTAGTGACTGGAACTCTGAATACGCTCGTTCAAATCGCGATTTTGACCTTCTCACGACTATTCAGGCCCTTCCCCGTCTTCAGCGACTTAAGATAACACTAAGCGAAGAGGACGATGTAAAGCGGCTTGGCTTGAGCACTGTGTTGGCTTTTTTCCAGGAGAGAAGTTACGATATCGAGGGAAATGATGGTTTCGGTCAAAAGGGATTATTGAGGACAAAGGAATTCTTGAGGACAAAGGAATTCTGCAGAGCTAAGAAAATAGAGCTTGCCTTTCTCTTTATAGATACAGATACCTCTCTATACCAAGGCGATTAACTTGAGACAGGATGAAAAGGACGACTATTATTGACTGGCTCCGAGTCAATGGTATGTGTCTCTTACACGGATACTGGCCATTTTGTTACCACGTACCAGTGGCTAGTCATCAAAAATATGGAATTCAATTACCGGTTTAGCTTCATATAANTTTTTTTTACTGCCGTCCCTTTTTAAAGTGTGAATGTCTGGGCGTTTATCTACACGGATGTTGTATAAATTGGGTATATATTTTGACTATGTACTACTAGTATTACGTCGAATTTTTCGATGTCTTCCTTGAGGTAGTATTTAATGATAACAATCTTGTTGTGGCACCGGATGCCTATCGTAAAACGTATGAATCAATTCCTGACCTGACTCCCTATTTTTTGAGGATTAATATTCGCTACCTTTGTCTGACGAAGCAGTATTAAAGATATCAATCTTGTTCATTCGTCATTCGTCTCGTAACTTTGTCGATCCGTCGATCGTTTCTCTGTGATCGTCGGCNTTTTTTTTCGCGATTGAAGTGTCAGCCTTCTTCCACTACCTCATGCACTACTGAACACTTGCATAAACGTCCTCCCGCTGTCACATATTCTCATCTCTTTATACCTGATGCGCATATCAAACAGCGTCTATGGGCTCTGAACGCGGATACTAAAACACAGAAATGAGTAACAGAGGAGCTCCTATCTTTGCTGGTCTGATACCTAATGGCGCACTTCAAGTATTTTGTGAGGGACTGTGGTCTAGAATGCATCGAAGTCCGCCTGTCTCGGCTATAGGCTCTGAGGTCTATAAGTAAGACAGCTCTTCGCTCTTCCGCTTCCCCCCATCTTTGATTCATACCACCTGCTACCCACCCAACTTGAATTTGACCACTTACCGCCTGTTCAAACATGTTCATCACCCTTTACCTCTCCATCCGTACGCGTGCATTCTGGAAAAAACACAAGAACAAGGACAACCCAGATCTTAACAGCACACTGCATCCCGCAAGGACGAGCGTTACGGTTGTCGGTCGTGCCTGGGACCATATTATCGGCCGCATGGCGACGATCTGTCGTAAACACTGGCGTGGAGCTCAAGATGAGTCATTTGTTAATCTCTCGAAAGCGACCGCTGCCACCCCTCTACTCGAGACAGTGTCTTCGCTGAGCGATGCTTCGCTTGTCTGCGTGCAGGTCAGGCATATCCGTCAGTTCTCCCTAAGGCCAGCGATGGCATACTCTCTCCCGCCACTAGCGGCATCCAGGTCTATATCGCGCCCACCATCCCTTACACAAATCCAGGAATGCTCGGAGGACTGCTCACAAGAACTGGTCCTCGACAGCACGGTGAAGCTAGCCGAGCCTGACAGTGGCGACGAGGATGGCGCAGAGACAGCAGGAGGTGAACGGTTCATCGGGCTAGGATATCCGTCATCATGCTTCGGACGGCAGCCGAGGAAGGTGGGCCGGATGTGAAGGGCGACAACAGTGGAAACGCAAAGCTGGGCTACTCTGCGACAATGGTTATCATGAGGCTCGGGGAGTTTGACTTGGCTGTGCGACGGATGAGGGTTTGAAGATATGTATCTTTCCTTTTCTTCTCTCTTTTCTTAAAAACTTTCCAGGCTATTGGGTCCGGTGGGATGGTCAAGATTTCGTCAAGCCGAAGATTCAAGTGCAAGGCACGCTTCTCGTCGTTGTCGCCATTTCAGGGATCCGAGGCCTCTTATACCGCGTGTTTCTTTTCCCTTCTCTCAACTCTGATGATCCACTTTATATCTATTCTATTCTTTTATTTCATTCTTCCACTTTCTCTTCCACTCCCTCCCCTCTCCCTCCAATCCTATTCTGCGGCAAGCTGCAGCGTCGTTAGCTGTGCAGAGGAAGTGAAGGCACGCTCTTCCTCTGCACAGCGAACGACGCTGCAGCTTGAATCAGAATCCATCGCGCTTCCTTGCCCCTTTCCCTCCCTACCGTTCCCCCCGTCACCTCCCCTTAAACTAGTCAAGTCAGAACGCCATTCGACGTGCAAGAGGGTGAAGGCACGCACTTCTCTTTGCATGGTGGCTGGGGTTGTGGCTTGATCAGGTTTTTATTATTTTTCTTCTTCTTTAATTTGGAAGTTCCTGCTCTAGCCGGTGCACAGCTTGATGCGTATGGGAGGTGAAGGCACGCACCGACCTTGCGCATCTCTCTGTTACGACAAGTGCAAAGAGACTGCCGAAACAAAACAAAAAAAAGCAAAAAAAAAAAAAAAAACAAASARAGAAACGAAGGCAACTTCACGAAACTTCACAAAAAAAAAGCACAAAATAATCAAACTTCAAAAAAACAAAATGCATTTCCCANTTTCGTTTTCGTTGTTTTCNTAGNTTTCTTTTTTTTCTGTCTCNTCTTTCTTTAAGTTTTTTTTTTTTTTTTTTCAATCTTCTCACCCTCTGGGGTTCTCCTTCGATCTAGGATGACGATGAGCACGGAGGAGTCGATGGCGTCTGCCGAGGCTCCTTCTGCGAGGATGAAGAAGATGAGTTTCCTTTCTTATGGAAACCCGGATCCCGGAAATATGCAGAAGTAGTCCAACGCAGCTGAGTGAAGACCCCCTTCGCGCAGTATAATATATATAATATATGCAACGAACTCAAGAAAAGGTGAAAGGAACTAGGGAACTCGGGAACATGTTCGGCAAATTCAGAACCTCGGACTAACCCCACTATTTGTTTTTAAAGTTTAGAGTTGGAATTCACCGAACACTCAAGGTCAAGTACGTGAAAGAAGAGGGAATTGAGGGCGGAGTTGTACGTACTTAGGAGTATTGGTTATAAAATGCGGTATGCGGTATGTTTTTTTTTTTAGCGACGGCGTGGCGTGGTGTGGGAAGGGGAGAGGTGAAAGTGGACAGCATACGGCTCGCTCGTGTCAGTGAGTCTGAGTGACTCGGACATGGTATGAGCACGGTGTTTTCGTAGCCGAGGGTTGAAAGATTAATAGGGAAGACCGTGCATGAGTAGCATTAATATTACTACTTGAGTCATTCGAACTATATGGCAATGAATGTAGATTTTGAATAGAGATATTTGCGCAAGGATCGATAGACGAGAATAAGTAGGAAGCATATGGAGAGGAGGTGGGACACACATGGGAGGGATGGCACGAACATTACATTATCATTATCATTACGTTACCATGCGAACGTGCTTGATGCCTTCGGTGCCGGGTGATGGGATTGATGGGGTTGATGGGACATCGAACGGCTCTCGGCAGTAGTCTTTATGTAAGCGGATCATTGGATAATCAGGAGGGTTTCACTTTACAGCCTTAGGTGAAAGTGAAAGTACTAGTGAAACCGTGAAAGTGACCGTGAAGACATCAGGAATATAATCAATAATATAATACAATATATTATATTATATTATAGGTGCTGACGTGAGAGTGCGTCCATGTGGGCAAATAATAATGCATATGGTCTGCCTCTCTTCTGCGTTCAGATACCGCGTGGTCCTTACCGATCCCCTTCTCTCCTCCTCCTCCCACCAAACAAACGCTACTCATACACGACTCGTCGTCGTCGCTGTCGTCGTCGTCGTCGTCGTCGTCGTCGTTGCAGCAGTCGCAGCCGTGCTCTGGCCTGCTCCAGCCCCTCTTTTCTCCCAGGGATTCTGCGCTCGGAACGTGTCCTGTCTTCCTTGCACCCGCCACTGCCTCACCGTCCTCCTTCCCACCGACCAACTCCCCCCCATCTTCCCTTTTTTTTTTTTCTTGTCTCGTTCTCCCCACTCCCCCTTTCTCTCGTCTTGCCGCTATCGCATTCCTCGCATCGCATCGGCTTTTCTGTTGTCTGTTTCTCTACCTACCTACCTAAGGGCTCAGCTAGTTTTGGACTCAACCCCATCGGCGCTTGCGTTGGCATTGCATTGGCTTTGGCTTTGACTTTGACGTTTACACGTCCTCTGACCTCGAGATTATCCAAACTGTACCTCGATCTCAGAGCTCTCGCTATTTTGTGTGTTCTCAATCTGTGCGTCCCCGAACACGCGTCACCGTCTCGATTTCGCTCAAAGCTGCTCTCCCACAGCGGTCGACGAGCACTTGTCTGCTCTGACAAGCTGTCCCTCAACGCAGCTCTGACTTCTGTTAAATGTTCGCGACGGCGCGCCGCCACGGTCTACCGCTCTCCTCGCCGTCGCCAGATCAATATACTCCGCCAGGCCAGTACCAGCACCAGCACCAGCACCAACAGAAGAATAAGATCAAGATCCAGAACCTCAGCGCCCCGTCGACACCCAGCAACGGCCACGCCCATGCTCGCAGACCTGCAACAGCATCTGCCAGCCTCAGCAAAGCCTCTGCAGCCGCGCAGCTCGTCCCCGCGCGCCCTATGACCGCCAATGCGCTGACGATGCCGGCGACCTACCTCCCGCCGTCCGTCCCGCTCTCCTTCCCGTCCCCGGCGCCCTCGCCCCGCCCGCACCTCGCGATGCCTATGCCCCCGCACGCGTTTGTCTNCCTCGCCGTCCCCGCYTTCCTCGGGCCTGCCCTCGCCGACCCTGCCCCCGCCTCCCGCCCGCGCGGCTCCCTGCGGCAATAGGGTCGCAGCCCATTGCGATTGCGACGGCATCCCCGTCGGCGCACGCACGCTCGCCGGTCATCAACATTGGCTCCGCGTCGCCCGCAGTGGCACAGCACCTCAAGGACGACTTTGACTACCGCGTCCGCAGCCCCGCGGCGCACCAGCACACGCACGCCGCGCGTCATCCCGGCAACCATCACAACCACCACCAGCACTACCACCAGCACGCCCACCACCA
>SGPK01000126.1:0-54955 GCA_004802695.1 Phellinidium pouzarii
CGCGTATCGGTGGATTAGTTGTGTTACGTTAATCCCATTGCTTTATTTGAGTAGGCCTGTGAACGGGTGGGACGGTGTCAGCGAACTGTTTACTTGACGATGGACGAACTGTTTACGAATACTGTAATCAATCGATCCATTGGCATATCAATCGGCCCACCCCGTCGGCCAAAACTCAACTACTCTCTTACCCTGAGGGAAACACTGTTGATATATTACCAATCACTAGTTCAACCCGGTGACTAATACACTTTATTCCTTATTTGTGTTCTGTATAGTTTTGCCGATCATTCTAATTATGGTAAATATTGTTACTGAGTTTCAAAAAAAAAAAAATCCTTTATTTTTCATGGCACGCATATACACAACCTCATCACTGAATATAGTGCTGAGGTGTGTATACTTGTTCTTTCTGTATGAGCTGTGCTCATTTATGCTTCCTAGATTATTATCTAGGTATTGATCATGTACTTAGACTCATCACTGAATATAGTGCTGAGATTATTATCTAGTTCTACAAACACGAATTGAAAAAAAAAAAAATCTCAAGATAATGAAACAAATCTGCAAAGAGAAGAAAAAACACGAAAACACACACTTACACCCCCACCTCGGAAATCTATCTTCGGGGGGTTTTTTTTTTTTTTCTCTCGTGGCGCGCGAAATCAGCCTCGCCATTTTCGGAACGTTCAAGTCAGTGAGACTCGACGTTTTNCGCCTCGCTTCGCGTCCTGGGTACCGTTGCGCGTACGCGTCGTCGTCGCCGTCGCCGTCACCGTCGCCGTCGCTTCTGTGGGCTGATCACGGACCCACGGGTAGTATACTCACACCATCAACATTTACAATTCATGTTTTCTCTTCTCTTCTCTCCTTCTCTCCTTCTCTTTCCCTCCCTGTCTCATCCCTCGTTCCTTGTCTCCAGCGTGACCCCACATACTTCCCGTCCGACGACGGGTGATTGGATGATGGCTGACGGATAAGTCGGTGATCGTACTAGTGAGAGCTTATGAGCTACAAGCTGAGACTCGCGAGCTGGGCCCAACCAACCATCCGGTGATGCGCTTGTGACGATTACAGATAATTACATAATACTAATACCAGTCCGCCAATTAAGATTAATGCGGGTTGACAATTTGTGATTTTAAAAAGTTTTTAAAAAAAAAAAAAAAGACGATTACATATGTAATGTAATGTAATTTTTTGGGGGGGNTTAAAAAAAACAACGTTAGCGCATACTTGCCTCCACAATGCACTAGAAANAAGAGAGAGAGAGAGAGAGAGAGAGAANNAGCGCCACGACGCTGACGCCGACGGAGCCAAATGCAAAGCAAAACAAAACAAAAAATAACGGCAATATTAATATTAATATGCAATGCCGCGTCACGTCACGTCTCCCGGGTGCTTCTCGAACGGTAACGGATACGGATAACATGGGATTCGAGGGGCGTAACCTCGGTGTGACCGAGACGGCGAGACCGTCCATGTCGTCATGTCACGGATCGTGATACACGTATCCCGGACCCGTGACCCTGTGCTGAAGAAGGGTACTCCACACAAAGGAAAAGAAGATCTAGAAGGAAGCAAATTAGCTACTGTCAACGTGAAAAGGAAGAAAGAAAAAAAAAAAAAGAGGCGCCCTCGACTCTCGAGTCTCGAGTAAATTGAATTGAACTCGAAGAACTCTCCCCATCATCCCAACGTTCGATCGAATACAACTAACGTGCAGCTCAAGTTGACCATACATAGGTAGACCCAAATCCTAGTCCTCCCCGTGCTTTTTTCTGTTTTTCTGTTTTTTCTTTCGTCACTTCAGCCGTAGGTTCGTCCTCCCCGAGCTCGGCATTTCCCGCCATCCATTTCGGGTTATATAAATCCCTAACTGGGCGGTATCCTGTGACTACACTCGGCGTTTCCCCATTGATATTGGTTGGTGCTGTGGCTGCTTCGAGACAAAAGGGATAAACGTCGTTTGCACAAAGAGCATATGCATGTTAATATTAATGCAGGGGATAAAAGAGTTGTAAAAGCGCAGAGCGCTTGTCTTTCTTATTATATAAGTCTATTCTGACGGCGGGTGAGAGCGCGAGCACCATAAACAGCCCAACTCTTCAACGATTCTCTTCTCCCTCAGCGTCGCTCCTTCCTCTTCTTCTTCTTCTCCTTCCACCTCTTTTTCATTTATCCATATCCGACTGACGCTGGCGTCCAACCACCTCGCGCGGGATCGCAGCATGCAGAATGGTAACAATGTCTTGATACGGGTACGCGCCGAGAATACGTGTGCGTGTAATGTGTATTCGGGGCGGGGTCACGAACGCACAACGCGGACGCCACCGTACCGTACACCAGCGCCGCTTTGGTCGCCAGAGACTTGGGTGGGAGCGCTGCGAATAGCGGATGCGGATGCGAGTACGAACACAAAAAAAAAAAAAAAAACACAATTTGCGCACTCCGACCAGGAGATCTCAGTTTCGACCTCGAACGTCGCAAGTCAAGCTCACGTTCGCCGTGCCACCATTACAGCTCCACACTCCACCACAACACAACACACACACACACACACACACACACACACACACACACACRCCGCCAATACAAAAAGCCATGTATTACATACGCACCAACTGGGACTGGCTGGACTTGTGTACGCGTTCTTTTACTTCCCGCCGACACGCAAGGCGAGTGAGTGAGTGTGGGCTTCGCGAGACTAGAACGCCCAACAATGTGTTTGATGGTGGTCCCGGGCCGAGGTATGGGCGCAAGCGAGCAGCGGAGCAGACAACTTGTACTTGTACTTTACTTACTGCGGTTGCGGCGGCGGCGTGAGGCCCCAAGGGGGTCGATCACGATTTGCGTTTTTTTTTTCGTCAAATGCGTTTGGACACGAATACAATTATTTATTTATTTCGAGAGTCTACGTTACTAGTCCGCGTTGCCGCGACGCGCTTGGCCTGTCCGTTCTGTTGTCTTCGACTCCGCGCTGTTTTGACACCACTTTTTNATTTCAGAGTGTCTTGATCGATGCTACGATAGGTCCAATGTGTGTGGGGGCGCTTAACGCTGCCGGAAGCAGAGCTTGAGCTTGGTTGTAACTGTGCTGCTCCGGCTCGGCAAAGACTTGCCATAGCCGCACATGCTGACGTACGGGGGGGGGGGGGGGGGTTACTCTCTTCATCATGATTTCGCAAATCGAAAAAGTTCGAACGCAACCCTCTGAGTCTGAGTCTGAGTCTGACTTGCGCTGCGACAGCGACGGTGTCGGAGCTCATAGTCTGAGTCGGTGTTGATGTCGGAATCGGTATTGCACGCCCTTCTTCTTCGTGAAGACAGACAGACGCCCAGCGCTTCAGCCTGGCTTCTTTCAGTTACTGGGCTCCTTGGGTGTCGGACACGTCGACGGCGTCGGCATCCGGCTCGGCCTCAGCCTCAGCTGCATCTTCGGGCTCGGAGAAGAAAAGAAGACAAAGCTCAGAAACCAGAAACCAGAAACCAGAAACCAGAACCGGTGTCAGAATCAGATTCGGATTCGGATTCGGAATCCAGAACCACCAGCGGCGAAAACAAAAGTCGAGTAGGAAATCAAAAATCTTGCCAAAAGACTCGAGACTAGAAGCTGAAGTTGCGTTATTTCTTTATTTAATCATTTACTTTCTTGTTTTCTGTTTTTTTTTTTTTTTTTGTGTCATTCCCAGTGCATTGCATACACACTTTACTTGTGCTTAACGCCGCCGGCTTCTCTCATTCAGGATCCTATCAATATTAATGCGCTGGGAATGCCCCAGTTGGCTTCCGGCGTGATCCGCCCTGATTTCCTTTTTCTTTTTCTTCTTTTCTCATTGCCTTTTTTTTTTCCTTTTCAAGAGGATGGGGAGAGAAAGACGATTAAAATGATAAAGCATACCCACGCCCACTCGGCGCCCTAGCACGTGACGCGGGTGACGCGAGAAGGGGACTTACGGCTGGCTATAACAGCACACAGGTACACAGGTACTAGCGGACCTCCTTCTGTCGCGAGCATCATTGCCCAGTGCAGATGCGATGCGATGGCGATGGCGATAGTCTCATAGCACGTTATCTGCTTCTGGCAGCAGGCGACGCGGATGCATTATACGATATATACGATATACTAGTAGCACAAATGCCATTAATGCAAATGCAATGTGGCTCTCCTCGAGGCCGGACGTCCACAGAAACCGACGCCCACCGTTCTTCTCGGACTAGGGCCATTATCATCTAAGCGCCCGGAACCACAGATATAGCCCAAATCCAGCTTCCGGCGCCTACGCAAAGCGCCCCCTTCGCCGTCTTCGTCGTATTCGCGCTTCGAGGGTCATTTGAGTTCTTGGATTGTGTTTGTCACGGCTAAAAGCTTTTTTTTTTTCTTTTTTTTTYCTTTCTTCGGCGGGGAATGTAGGCGCTCAGACGGATTTTTGATAAAATCGTCAGCCACCCCCTGGCCGCGGTTGATCATGATGATGTGATGATGGATGATCACCATCAGCAGATCACGCCCCCCCCCCCCCATTTGCAGTTGCCGGTACATAAAAATAATAAATCAGTCAGAAAAACAATGGCGGTGCGTGTGTTGCCTGTGGATGTGGCCTGCTGGCGGGACACCCACATGGAGAGAGGAACGATGGGAACGCCCGTTGGAATTCGGAATTCAAGAGACTTAATAGCGTTTTCCCCGCTCAAACCCGGGATATTTGTCAGGAGGATATATAGCAGCAGGGTGTCTATGATGCGGATGGAATATATGAAATGAAATGAAAGGGGATGAGAAAATTTTAATAGATCTACGGATGATGGAGAAACAGATGAACAAGAAAAAAAAAGAAAAAAAAAAAAAGAACATAAAATTGAAACAAAGACACACAGGTGTGGGGCCGATTCTATCTTCCATGTGTGTGTGCTGCACTGTGTGTACTAAACACATCTTGTACCTTGTTACACAGATGCACTTTTAGAGAGGGCGATGCAGGTGGAACCCACCCCTCCCCCCCCCCGTCGCGCACATCGCGGGACAGTTCTAAGAAACAAAGAAGCGAACGAGGGGGGGGGGRAATTTTCACACTTGCGTTAGCGACGCGATCAATAGACACACTCGTTCCTCAGGCTCCCTTGCTTTCTCGAAACAAAAAAAAANCTACGGTACTCGTTCCCATCTCTATGATCTCAACTGAGTAGTATGCCGCTGTGTTGCGCTACTCGCTTTCGCATTGAAGCATCAGCAAAGATCGAAGTCAGATAAAGGGGGGNAAAGGGAGCCACGGAAGGAGGGGAAGAGAAGGTGCGGCAACATCGCCACTGACCAGTTCAAGGCTCTGCTGCGCAATGGAAACCACATCTATTTCACCACCGAACAATACACCAGAAACTCCAAACACCAAAACGCCAAACACCAAACGGCTAACACCAAAAATGGAAGATAGCACTTGTGGTGAACCTCGAGCTTCAAAGAGCTCGGAACACCTGAGTTTCGGCTTGCGTTTCTTGACGATGCGCCCCTCAGTTCCCATATGCAGGTCTGAGCTTGCGTTCGCGAAGAAGACTTGATCAAACGAGACAGAGTGCCTTTCCCCCCCCCCCCCCTTTACTCCGCGATTGAATTGCTCCGCATTGCATTGTATTTGGATACCACTCACGCCTGGACCGAATAATCAAAAAAAAAAAAAAAAGAAAAACAAACCCCCATTGCCAGAGATCGCGGGTACAACCGTTCTTGAAGCAGTCCACCTGCCTCCTTCGCGTCCATTTCATGGTCTTCTATCACGTCTCTTGGCGAACCAGATCAGACCACGCGCAGCGCAAAACTACACACAACCACTTGCTAACACAGTTTCTCGCCGGGGCGCAATTTAAAACAAAACAAAAAACTCTCTGATTTCCACTCATAGACGCTCTTTCTTGCTGAAACTGCTCCGTTGTTGTTGTTGCTGCTGCGGGCGCTTGTCTTCGGCACAGTTGGAAAGAAGCAGAAACAGTGCGTTTAACTTGGTGTGGAGAACCCAACCCCATTAACCAACGAAAGCCAATCCCCCCNAATTGTCTTTCCTGCGTTAAATTCTCAAATTATCTCGGCGGATGTAATACCCTCTAAATAAACACTGCATCCGTGCGCCTATCGCAAAACGTACCTAGAAACACAAACGGAAATAACACAAAGAAACATTTTATGGAGTCCTCACCAAGTCGAAACCATCAAGAATGACTCGGAAACTCCCCCCGGACCTCCCAGACCCACGCAACCCCCCTTCGTTGCATTCAGGACTCTCTCTTCGGAACATCTATCCATCTTTCTTTCACCAAATTGCGCACGCCTTTTATTCATATTTTCTGGCTCCCTTGGAAATGGAAGGAGGGGGGGGGGAAACCAAGCTCCGGGTCAGCGACACAAAACGATACGATCATCATATCCAAGGACCAGATATTCTTCTTTTGTTAATTTATTATTTATATTTAGAAAGGAGGAAAACGCGAATCCAACTCCGAATTCGAAGCCGGTTGCGTGACAATTTTTGATATCATGCGCGGAATTTGATTCTTGATTCTTTTTTTTTTTTTTTTCGACAATGTCGAGAAAAGCCGCTCAGCCGGGTGCATCCGTCAAGTACCACGATCATTAATATTGTAGGTAGCTTCGTCGGCGCTCAGAACTGTAACGATACGATACCGGTGTGCTGGGATTCAGGCTATATGACGGATCCCTCATTTCCTTCTCGAAAAACTTTGAATCAAAATCAAGGAGAAGAAACGCGAAAGAGAGGAAGGGAAGGAGGGAAAACAGGAACAACGTGAAGCTGATGACTGATTAGGGCCGGAAGTCGAGAGGGAACATTTGAGGTTGCTCCGGTTGTGGGCAAAGGCGGGGGGCTGTTCGGACGATGTATGTGTGGGTATGCGTGGGCATTCCCGTGTGTGTATGGGGGGGGGGGGGGGAAGCGCCGAGTGTACGTGTATAGGTACGGCGCTCTGTTCTCGCCGGACGTTGATGCTAAAAGCCTACTGACTTTAGTCTATAACGATCATAACTGTGTGTCAATAAGTTTGAATGTGCTGCACCGAGGTCGGTGCAATACAGTTCCAGTACTGCGACTGGAAACAATGCCTGAGTTGTAATCGCATCCGCAGATCATACAGTACACCATACTTCATTCGTAGAATACTGACCTTAATAAATGAGGTAGATCGAAAGAAGAAGATCTAACTTGAAATAGAGCTCGTCTGGTACAAGCTGAAATATGTATAGTGTAGAGAACTTGCAATTTCGGTGAAGAAGGAAAAAANTAAACATGCATAGGTCCGAGCTTTAGTACACTAAGTAAGGCTGGATGCCAAGGCCCTCTCAGAGGGATTCAGAACGTGTTCATGTATCTATGGAACAAAAACGAAAAAAAAAAAAACATATCTGATATATATATAGAGTCTAACTCAGTGCTGTGGCATGGACACTGGGGCCGGTAATCTCTTTCAAAGACGGGAAAACACGCTAGACCTGGATTGTCTTCATGGAAAACGTCATCATAAATCTCGTCAAAGTTAAATGCTCAGAGAATAAGAAAATAACGCAGACTAACAAATGATAATGTGCTTGCGAGAGACTTCCAGTCAGAATATCCTCCGCGTCCATCACGTATAGTCGAATTGCTCTCCTTTCTGCCGTGTACGTGTTCTGATCGTCCATTTTTGGCTGAAGGCGGCGGAGAACAAGTATGGTAGATAAGTGCCGGAGACGAAGTGAAGCGCCTGCCACAAAGACTGGGAAGAAACAAGGTGAGTCGTGCTAATTTGTATGCCTGGAACCGAATAATAACAGAACACATTTAGGATCCTTCCACCTTTTTTTTTTCGAAAGGAAAATATGTTACTAGAGCTTCAGAAAGGAATCAAACAGCATGAACCGTCTGCTCTGGAGTTCCCTTTTCGTCAACGAATTCCCGGCCAGTCGAGCTGTGTCTTTGGGCTACTTCGATGGATTAAAATCATGCCTCGGCGAAGTTCCTCATTATATTCCCTATTAGGATTTACAGACTTCTGAATGATTGAAATTTAAGTATGAGTGCCGTGTACTTTCTGACTGCAGCTCTTTGTCATCCGCTTTGTATTGTACGCCAGATTACAATTACAATGCTAAATGTAATTCAATAAAATCTCATCCCCCGGAGATATTGACTTCCGATTGCATATCATACACTGCTACAACTTCCTTCCCAGAATCAAAATCTTATCAAGCAGGCACTTAGTCTCAGGCTATGGCCCTTGGACCAATGTTGAAGGCATAAGCGGTTTTCGAGTATATTGATTGTGTTCTGTATAATATACTCCGATGAACCGGTGAACAATGATGCCAGAGTCAGTCAATGTGAGGAACGTACCTATGTATGACTCATATATTGAGATCATGATGAGGATGAGCGAGGAACAGATTGGGCGCAGTGCAATACAACATCACTCGCGGCTTTATCTACCACTCTTGTGCATTAATATAGTATCTACGAGCATGTTTTTTTTTTTTTTTTTGGCTGCGTGGCTTATCTGCAACCGCGCTGAAAGTTGTGAAGTTGTGTAGAAGGTTGTGCAGATCCAGGCTCCAGATCCGATTCAATGAGCAGCCATCAACGCTGAGTTTGAACTTCTTTGAAGTATGTCTATGCTTACATAAGCCAAACCTTAGGGCCTGCTAACTAACTTTAAGCGGGTAGGAAAGTTAGCTAATATACCATTACCATTTCGTATTTTCCCACCTACCAGTGAGCTAACAAAAGCCAACTAAGCCGTGCAGTCGTGCAGACCCTAAGTAAGTCGAGTATTAGTATACCTCTCTTTCAGTTTCAGAATTTACTTAAACTAAATAAAACATTGGAAGATGGACTTACTAAAATCATGTGCTCATATCATAATACGAACATTCGAAGCTCGAAGTATTCTCTGACTTCAAGATTTGGAAAATGTCTAGCTCTCCTATCCGTCTAAGACATTCGGGCTCGAATATCCCGGAAATAGGAATGATGTGCTGCCGATGTCAAAAAGGTGGTCAATCAACCAGAACAGAAACTTTTTACTGCTTCTTGAACCTATGAAGTCTAAATTAGCGCGTTACGAATTAATTATCACACTCGCCTCAGGGACCCTTGATTCTGACCGCCTTGTTCTTTTGTCTTCGAACCATATCAGCGTTGCTTATAGCACAAAATCAGTATAGAACAAAAACAATGGTACATATAGGTGGATGCTAGAAAAAAAATATAAACATGTGGAAAGTCAGTCTAGCGTCGTAGCTACCGATTTGGTGGCTTTCTATAGTCAGCTGCAGCAAGCACTGCAAAAAACGCGGAGGCACTAAAGTAGATATATGTTCACTGAGCTATTATCGGCTCTTGAAGCGGCTCTTGAAGCTAGGGAGAAAGAAGGTAGCAAGTTAAAGAACAATAAAAGGCTGCTAATGGATTATAGCACACACGCTGCATCTGGAGACGTCAAACAATTGGGAAATTAGAGAACTCCGTCAATTCGATCGAGTTAGCCCGCCGTTGCTCAGAGATGGTGCACATGTATTCTGTGGACATCTTAGGCCCGAACTCATCATGAACCCTAATGGGTAAACCCTCATCTTGGTGAGACAAATATAAACAGTACTAGTAAGTACATACAGATATACAGAACGGAAGCGAATGATCAAGTAGTCGTTGTGGCGACGTCCCTGAGAAGACAGAACTACAGTATGTCCATATGCTAGCTCGCAAACGGTCAAGTCCAAAATCCGAGAGCATGAGACGCATAGAGGAATACCAACAAAATCACGACGAAATATGTCGAAACGAAAACGTAGAACCACAAATCAGGAATAGCGAAGATGCGTCCTACCCTACTCAGGTATACACACTACTAGACTGAATATGGGAAAAAGGAACAAAAGTGCGCAATGGCAAAGTACATTTGCTATCTACTGTATCGACAGACAGTGCAAGTCCACCGATGGCTATGTAGTATATAGTATTCGTCTTGCTTACTGCATCCGAAAATTATGGGGGTCCGGGGAATCGATTCTGCCTGAGGCATGATTAAGTGAAACAAAGCTGCTTCTCTAGACATCGGCGAAAATTGCGATGTTTGATATACAAAATTGGAGACTGCACCCACATCTGATAAATGCAGTATATTGATGCGATTAACTTGACGTGGACGAATGACGCACGCCTGCCAGTGAGAAGAGACGCTGGTCAAGAACGACAAGTGAACGAGCCGAAACGAGGATGATGGCCGTTTGAAGTCAATTTTAGAGATATAGGAGTTTCTTTAGATGCGAGCCTAGGATGCGATGAACGTCCGCGCTGAGACGTCACACGTCTGTCCAGAGTCGCAATTTGAGCTCTCATAGTTTTCGTTTCTCCACGTGTTTGACATTGATAATCTTGAGCCAAAAGGTAGTTTTAGTGAAAGCGATGTCGAACCGCCATGACATAGGATATGCCTATCCCGCAACCAATGAACGAGTTCCATAGACCGGGAAGACCTTAGCACCGAAAAAGAAAGAATACGGAAATACACTTGATTTTATAGAGGATAAGTAGAGGAGTGAAAGCCAGATTGCAGAAGCTTTTCAAACCATACTCATGCAATTGGTAAAGGAGTGATAACCATTCGACGCGCCAATCGGGCAGGCGTCACGGTTCCGGTGCATGTCGCGGTCGGGAGTGTCAAGCCGAGGGCCATCCACGGATCTGGACTGCATAGAAAAAAAAAACAGGTCGTACAGTGATCAGCGCCAGTAACTTCAATCACTGCAAACATCACTTACTAGCTGCATCCAGCGACTTCCGTTACGCCGCTCGCCATGTCCGCAGGATCCGCCCAGCCGTCACCGACACTAAGCGTTTTTGGCGCAGCAGTGAACATGTCCGGCGGGAGCGTCTTCATAACGGCAGTCGATGTGTATGTTGGTACAAGACTCAGGTCGCCTGTAATGCCGCTGATTATCGAGGGCGGCCATGCAGCGAAGGACTCGCGTGCGGTCGCAGATATTGTGCCCGCACCCGATCCACCTGTCTGCCATGCTGAATAGGAGCCATCGAAGGCGATCCCAGTCACACCCAGCTCTGCACACTTCCCAGCGGCTGAACGTGGGTCCGTCGGCATCCATCCGCCCTCAAGCCCCAGCTGGTACGACCACAGTGGAGACTGGACAGTGTTCGTCACCGAAGAATTACCAACCTGATTTTATAGGGCCATACGATGAGTGTCGCTCACTACATATGTTTGATGTTTGAAGAAAAAAGAGAACCAACCTTCCATGTCCAGAAAAACCAGTTCTGTAGGGCGTCCATGCTGGCAAGTGCATAGTCCCTTATGCCATCAATCATTGTCTGGTTCCACTGCGTACTATCCATGTAGAAATCACAATCAGGTAAGCCCGGTGTGCTGCCGACCCCATTCAAGTACAGTCCACAATCGTTGATCCCGTTACTAAACTCGCCTGCCACGGTGACGCCGAAGGCTGTCTGGCTATCAAAACATTGAAAGAGTAAATAGTCAATTACGAAGTGCACTTGAGAGCTAATATTAACACACCTCACATTGATACCACCTCCCCAGCTGCATGCCATTGGGGGCCAGCGCTCAATAGGTTGTTCAAATTGGGCACCAAATGCAAAGTACGGGTGTGTATCGAGGTTAATGCGGTCTGATCCCGGGAAGAAGTCCGCCCAGCTCGTCAAACTCTCGAAACCGTCGTGGATGCTGATGAAAGCGCCCTTTCTCTCGCCGGTACCCGTAATATTTCGAATCATATCATACGCCTGGAGATAACTAAAGAAACAAAATTGTTAGATGAGGGAGGGAACATTTAAATACTCTCTGGAAAACAAGCGCGTACAAATTCGAGATTTGGTCCTGCCCAATGATTCCGGTAAGTGGCTCATTGATGATCCCAAACATCGGGATTAGGTCGTTATATTCTTGCTGGCTAATGAACTCCGCGATGACGCGTATGTACTCGAGCATGCGCTGGGCATTTGCGAAGCCCATGATGCCGTTGAGAAAATTGATCTGACCCGACTTTCCGGAGTGGTTGAATCCATTCTGCGAGCCAGGTGCAGTGTGCAGATCGAGGTTGATACGTAGGCCGTACTTACGCGCCCAACGAAATAAGCGCAATGTATATTTCCAGGAGGTATGCGCAAGGAATGGCTCGGTGTCGTTCGTGGTGGTCCACTTGTCAACTGTCCAGAATGGAATTGGAAGGCGTATCCAGTTGAGCCCAGCACCAGCTATCTGTGCGATGTCTTGTTCGGTTCTTAATAGAGGCCATTAATATTGAATATCCCGACGATCATGAAAGGTTTGCTTCCTTACTCACATAAACGTATTGTAGTGGTCCTCGATTTGCGACAGTCCACCATCTGGGGATGTATCTGCAGCCATCGCCTGCGAGAGCGTCCACTCGTCAACAACTGGAGTCGACAAGTTCTGGTACTTCTGAAAGAGCGCAGGGGCGATGAACGGTTCGAGCACAAACCAGCCGCCGAGATTGACACCGTAGACCTTGTCGACACCCCACGTCCACGTCGTGTTCAGTGGAGGCGTCCATGAATTCGGTTGAGCGTTGTTGTTGAACGGGTCCTCGGGATCGTCTACCCAAAAGCCGCCAAAGGGGTTCACATACGTGAACGTAGTACCATCCTCCGTCGTCACGGTTGACCCATTCCCACCAGTCGTATGGAGATTGCTCTTCGTATTTGAACCACTCCCACCATCACTGGAACTACTTGAGCTTTTGTTTCGCCCAAATACAACGCCTACGGGCACCGCGACAGCGGCAGCGACAACGACGAGCGCTGCGAGGCCCGCGAACCATGCCAGGCGTCGGCGCCTCCCGCTTTGTTTTCCCACGCCCGGCCCGGTTTTCTCATTCGGGGCCGGATTCCCGCCGCTCTGCTCTGGTGCACCGGCAAGTGCCGCACCTGCCGCCAATGGCCCAGAGGATGTGTCGGTGTACACGACAGAGTCTCGCGGAGAGTCCATTCCGATAGACGGCGAGAGCGAAGAAAACTGCCGCAAGTTCGGTGGCTGGAGCGGTTTGGACAATGAACCAGAATTATTCAAGCCACCGGGCAGCGGCATGGTATTGCTCTGTCCATCACTCGCGATGGACACCCTGCTCATGAACGGGTTCATAGGCGACTCTGCCATGGCAATAGTTCGAGTACAGGGTGTGCTGGTACATAGACAGTTTTCACTTCACACAGCGGGTACAAGTTCCGCTTCCTATTTTCAACTGAATACATGCTCTTATCATTGGACGATTGCGGCTTTGCTACCATTCTTTTTTNCTAGCAGATCTTCCCTGTTCTAAATGTACGAACACCGATGTATGTCCTGTTTATTTCAGATTTGCGCCTATTTCCCTCAGATTTTTGATGAATCCTAAGCAGGCAGGGACAAGCAAGGTCGAACTTGAACTCAGTGTGCAGTGTGCTGTAAAAATGCGTATCAGTACTAGTCCTCCTATGTTATTAGAGAACTGATCAACTCCACCCGCGCGTGTCTCGGACTTGGTCGACCTCCAAACGGACAAACGGACGCTTTTAAATATAAGCGGTGGAAGTCGGTAAAGTGTACACAGATCATTTAGTATGTACCCAAATGTCCTGAAGCTTTTCGTCCGCGTAACAGGCCACCACGGATAGCCTATATGATATATAGTATTTACTTCTAGGCCTTAATCAAAGCCTGGCATTCTAAGGAGAACATAGGGGCCCAGACATTTCAGTATTCAAAAGGAAGTCATCAGTCAGGGAGAGGTACTGTCGGTAGCGAGTTTACATTTCGGCAGTAAAAAAATGTCTGAGCGCAGGCCTTTTGAATGTCGGCAAAACAGCGGTTCTTGAAAGAGCGGCCGTAGATCCGGGTTCTTCCGCACGGACCCAAATACACTGTGACTACTTTATCGACTATAAGGCTTACTCTCGGCGATGGTGTTTTATACATGTATATGTAGCAAATTGCGGTGATGCAGCTAATCAGGAAAGCTCTTCTGATCTGCGAACGTCTTTATCCTGTGTGGGCAGATAGTTAAGGGACCGTACCAACCTCCAGGTTTCTGGGAGGCTGTAAGTAGAAGGCAGGCTAGTAAGATGGGTATGTACGTGCAGCGGTTGATCATCTCATCGATTTTAAAAAGAAAGAGATAGCGTCTCACTGTTGACAAACTCGGCATTCCGTCTCATGTTCTTGTTCTCTTGGTTTGGCTGGCACAGGACTTTGTATAATGTGTGAACTTGTACAATTGAAAGATGCTTGCCTTTTACAAATACATCTTTTAATCACTAGTTTGAACCAAGGGTCATCGCGATATACAGCGCCTTCCGTCCATTTAGCGAATGCACCGACCATATCACCAGAGTTGTCTACGCCGTAGCCATGGAACGCATGACCTTCCTTATCCTCGAGGACAAGATCGGCATTCAAATCTGAACCTTCGCCGTGCCGAGGAGGTAATGCATGACCAGAGAGTACGCGCCACGCCGGCCGGCAGTTTTTGAAGTATGCTATACAACTCTCTGTGGAGCTTAACGTCGGACGAGAAGACGAGGACTTTGTATACAGCCGGATCGAAGATATCCATCGAACAACCTCATCGACTCCCCCTGTGCACCTGTGCGCCCTTGATGCCTTGCTCCGTCATCTGGTCTTATACCATCCTATGAAATCTCGTCTCAAAAAGCATTATACTAATTACTAATTACTGGAAGCCGCTCTTTTTCGTAGGACGTGAGAGGTTCAGGTTCAGGTGAGGCACTACAAGAGACGACTGGAGCGAGCCTCCATGCTATGTTGAACTAGAAATCTCAAGAGTTTATAAAGAACCAAACGCCAGTAGGACCGGAACTAACCCCGAAAATGAGTCGGGATTCAGGTTAAGACATAGAAAGTACTAGGAGGATGTCAACGTGATTGACAATGAGAACCTTTGATTATGTTCAAGTCAGCTCATAGCTTGAGTGCTGTTCCGCCTCGCTTTAGGTCAAGACGTCGACATACGTTTCTTTTATGTATAAGTATGGCTCGTTAGCCGAGGCAGAACGGATCGCGCCCATGAAACAATTGATCTTCTTTCCGAAGAGGCCTTATAACTGTGATTTTACTGCGGCATAGTTTCATGCGACCATTCTCAGACTCGGACATCATTGGATAAGTATAAAATAGGAGAATACGCGTGCGATGGTAAAAACATACATTGATACCGCATTTAAGAACTTTTCTAAACGTAAGGCCTGCTAATATTGCATGAGACTGCTAAGAAAGTTCAGGAAATCGAGCCTGCCGATGAACGGTACCCGGCAACCTGAGGCTGATTTGCATAACAGCCATCATTTATATATATTCTTATATCTTTGGCTTTGGAACTCCGAGGGACCGAGACACAACTTGTTATCAGATAAGACAAGCCGAAAGTCCGACAGCGCTTGTCAGATAAGATCTGCTGATTTTAGCGAAAATCTTTTTTTTTTCGGCGGATGTAAACCGCCTTCTTCATGGCAAAACTTAACATGTAATTCACAGCCTGCACTACTTTTTCACGAATAGTGTTTACTTGATGTTTTGGTATATGCTACGTACTATCGTCGGCACTAATCGGTATCTCAAAGTCTTGCTTTCTTCGAAAAACTGATATCAAGCTCTACTTTCTGAGGATGGAATCGCAAGCTATTATTTATTTTGGTTACTCCATCTTCCGCTTTTCCTCTTCTTAACGTCTACTGCAGTCATGCTGCACCTACGTATCTCAGCGATAGCCGTTCTGTACAATGAAGCCCCTCTTTACGAGGAGCTGCACCTGCTCTAACTCTTCCCACAATTTGGGAGTCGTTCTTCGGGAACATCGGGGAATACTCTGCATCTCTCATGCTGTTTCATGGGCGCGATACACCCGGAGCTAGCGCTAGCAATCTTTGAGTCAATTACAGACTGAGAGCATATGCGAATTAGCCGAGCTATGTATAAAAGCGACATATTTCGACGTCTGCAGTGGCAACTTAAGTTGAACAGTCCTCTCTGACCTCTACGTTTCTGACTTGACATAAATGCAGCCGCAGGTTCTCATTGTTAGTCTCATCCCCATCCTTTTTTGCTCTCCATGTCTTTACCTGGCTCCTGTCTCGCATTGTAGGTTGGTGCCGGTCCTACTGGACTCGTTGCCGCCTTAACTCTCCTGAAGAGCGGTGTCTCTGTTCGTATTGTGGAGAAAGATGCCACATACCATCCGTCCTCTAGGGGACCCGGTGTTCAGGTGTGTAATTTGACCCTAACTTCGAACAAGTATAAGTATTAATCCAGGTTTTGCAAAGCCTCGTATCCAAGAAATAGAGCATTTCCTCGGGACACTTCCGGAAGTTAAGGCACTAAGCGCACCAGTACCAACAATCCTCAACTATTACGACCCGGAAAATCCGCATCGCATTTTGAGGTCCACGCGTATGTTTGAGAAGATCGAAGCTACCCCCGCCTTTCCCATAGTGAGCCATATACCTTTTCATGTTACATTGCTCACAATTGATATATCCCACAGAAAGAGCCGCTCATTACTAGCCAGTATTTGCATGAAAGAATTCTGCGTGAACATGTAACAGCTCTGGGTGCTCGGATAGAGCTCAGTACGGAACTCTCTCATATCGAACAAGATGAGAATAGTGTTACAGTAAAGCTGATCAAGAATGTCGGTGGAAAGCAAGAGGAAGAAAGCGCGATCTTCTCCTACGTTATTGGAGCCGATGGTGGTCATAGTGCGCGAAACTAATAGTCACAATGCAGCATGCGCGATACTGATATAATCGTGCTCAGGTTCCGTTCGCAGGTTAATCGGTCTCCATTTCCTCGGCGAAACGCACGAGAAGGATCAGTTGATGAATGCAGACGTCGATCTGAAAGGTATCGAAGGTAATGGCAACGTACGCTCATCTTTACTTTGTTACTCACAGAAGTAGAGCTCACATTTCATCGCAGGGAGTGCACATATTCGGAGATCAAAAGGGGTTTTTGTGCGTTTTGATTGGCTAAATCATACTTCCGATACCGATTGACATTGAAAGTAGTGTCTACTTCATGAGTACAAACGTGCTGGAGAGATATCAATTGCTCATCGGTGGGCCAAAATATGAGGGAATTGCGTCGGAAT
This sequence comes from Phellinidium pouzarii, assembly GCA_004802695.1. Lineage (NCBI taxonomy): Eukaryota > Fungi > Basidiomycota > Agaricomycetes > Hymenochaetales > Hymenochaetaceae > Phellinidium > Phellinidium pouzarii. The sequence goes on from SGPK01000126.1 coordinate 17,174, forward strand.
GTGATGCAGCTGGTCTGGACGATCTGCAAGCGATTGTAGTGAAGATTACTGGAAGATCAGACTTACAGCTGACACAGATACATTCCAAAAGTAATTGGAGGTAAGTTCTCATTAGCAACTTCGCCTAGTGGTATGTGTCGCACTCATTGTGCTACCTTAATGCAATAGATTTAACGTCCGGATGGTCGACCACTTTCAAAAAGGAAGAGTGTTCGTAGCTGGAGGTACGTATCAATCTGTATGCATATTATATCTGTGTAACAAATTCTTAACAGATGCGGCTCACGTTCATTCGCCGATGGGTGGCCAAGGATTAAACTCGGGTATCCAAGACTCCGTTCGTTGCTTCTGTACTTTCGAGAGTTTATTTTATTTCTAAATAAGCTCAATTTCTCAGTTCAACTTAGCCTGGAAGCTCGCCCTGGTTATCTCCGGCAGTGCCTCACCTGCGCTCCTTGCATCTTACGAAGAAGAGCGGCTTCCAGTGATTGGTGATATGCTTTTCGAGACTACGAAACTTCATAGAAAAGTATTTGTCGACAAGGGCGATCAGGGCGCCGTGCAGGGTATCCAGGATACGATGGACATACTTAAGCAGGCCGCTGCGCCGCTGACAGTGTCATCTCCTGCAGATGAGAAAACAGGTCAAGGCAATCCATTTTTTCGTAGACGCAAGCTCTTCCAGCTCGAGCTCAACTATCGCTGGAGTCCAATTGTGTTGGACGAACGGTTCGAAGGGAGCGACTCCGCCGCTCCGAAGGACACATTTGGGGAAGTGGGAAACGACGTGCGCGCAGGGGACCGTGCGCCAGACGCTCCTGGACTCGTAGTACTCTCGAAAGGCACAGCGGCGAAGAAGGTCGGCAAAGTCAAGGGCGAACAGGGCGAATCAGTCAGACTGTTTGATATTTTCGACCCTACTGTACACACAGTCCTCGTGTTTTCGTCCAACGCTAGGCTCCGCAGAGACTTGCATAGCATACTTCAGAAACTTCCGGCCTGCCTGGTGCGTACTCTGGCCATCGTTCCAGCTGCTTTCCATCCCACGCGCGATGAGGATTTTATGCTGAATGCCGATCTCGTCCTCGAGGACAAGGAAGGGCACGCAGTCCGTGGATATGGTGTGGATGATTCTGTATATACTGTTGTAGTGCGCCCTGATGGAATGGTTGGTGCGTTCGCGAAAGGTCCCGGAGGCGTTGAGAGATATTTCACGAAGCTCCTCGGTTCGACTTAATCGTGCGACCCCTCTTTTAACTCGAATAACGAGCCTCTAACTGTACAGTAAACAGCTCAATACATCTCTTAAAGAGTCAGCAGCAGAGTGAAGCTGTCAAATCGGCACGAATGACGCTCTGAGGCGGATACGTTTGCTTTTCTGATTTTCTTCCTGAAATGGGTGCTTTTTACACAAGTAGAAACGAGACATCTTGTCCCCAAGATAAAGAGTGTGCATTCTTCTCAGTGGGAATGTTTCCTATTTAAATGATGAATGTCCGTTCCTTTCTGACTCACCTCCGAGTCTCCTTGCGATATACACTTTATACAAGATTCTAATGCCTCAGTGTACAGTAGTTCACATATAGTAGAGGGTCATAATAAAACATTTAAATCAGTGTTAGTTAATTAAGAGAATATAAGCCAGACTTCACATACATCTACTAGTAAAACGACGGCGAACTTGAAGGGACCCGGTGTGAGCAGCCCGTAGGCTCATTGTAGACAGGGTCCATTTGACAGTTGCCGATGATCCAGAGCACCCTTAATAGATACTTCGGATATGAGGGACAGGTATATAAAATGGCGGCTAGAACATGTAGTAGAGTCATAGTCATGTCCGTCAGTGTCTCTGACTACTAACGAAGTTTCCAGAGTTCGTAAAAGGAGAGAAGCACACCAAACAGATATCGAAGTGAGATCGTAAAGCAGATGTAACAAGACGTTGCAAAAAAAAAAGTACGAACTTAGAAAATGGGAAAACGTGAAGTAACCGAAGACATCGACAACATCAGAGTATGAAAAGATATGAAAGCGTCCACGTTCCGCAGCTATGGTTCCTTTTTTGAGTTAAGACTGTTAGGAGAGTGTCGTCCGGGAAGTGTGTAAAACAAAACCAATACAATATGATATGAAACGTCCAAAGTGAGATGCGAGCGCAGCTGTTCAGATGATAACTGAATATCAATCTTAGATGACAGCATCTTGTTAGTTCCTGGCCTGTCCAGTACTACAGGGTCACCGATCGGCGAAACGCCTCGGCCTGAAAAGTTGAGTGAACACGCGTGGAGCAGAAACCAAGAACGAGACTTCGTGATGATCATGATATCCAATGAGCGAAACGAATGGATCCCATCCCACACCAGCCCAGACGGCGTAATGATGGTTTGTCCGAGGCGAGTCAAATTTGCACCAGGCGATCGGCTCGCGCCGGTCAACGAGTCAAACCGAGAATTACGAGAGTAGCAGAACTTGGAGGTGCGATGAAACGCGGATGACAATCAAAATCGGAGTGTCGCGTCGGAAGTGTCAATAGAAACGATATGAAAGACACAGGCGTTTTGGTACGTGCGAGGTAGAGGAAGATGCGAGAAAGCGAGCGGACGTCGGCACTGGCACGTCGCACGCCTGTCTGTCCGCTGGAGCCATCGGAGCTTTCCCGACTTCAAATATTTGTATAGCCCATGATGCCTGATATTGTCCGTACGCCAATAAGATGCGATAATCGAGGTAAGGAAGCACGGTTCCATTGTAAGCCAGGATTGCGGACATAGCGAGGTGTGTAAATGTATGAAATTGATAAATTATGCGATGGGCAAGTGAAAGGACCTCATGATCGACGGGAGAACCAATGATCTGCCAGAAAATGGGATATGAGGTTGCCGAGAAGAGTCAGAACTCAAGTAATCAATGTGAGTAACACAGAACAGAAAGCCCGATGCACTGGGGGGGGGGGGGGGCAAATGAGAAGCAAGAGATGATGAGCAGACGTGTGAAGGCGCGGGAAAACGGAGGAGTAAAATAGTCGAGATCGAGGTTGAGTAATTAAGATGCAACCTTCCCCNACGCTCATATCATCGGCGGGGGNAGTGATCATCATTCGGCGCGCAAGTCGTGTGGCCGTAGCGCTTCCCGTACACGTCGTCGTCGGGAGCGTCACGCCATCAGAGTCCCAAGGATTCGGGCTGAAAAAAAAAGTCAAGCCTCCATCATTATCTACCCAAACACATGGAATGAAATGAGCAGAACGACACGTACTAGCTGCACCCCGCAACCTCTGTCACACCACTCGCCTTGTCCGCAGCATCCGCCCAGCCGTCACCGACACTCAGCGTCTTCGGTGCAGCGGTGAAAGTATCCAGCGGGAGCGTCTCTATAGTAACTGTTGAAGTGTACGTCGGGACCAGGCTCACAGCGCCTTTGACACCACTGATCGTCGCAGGCGGCCAGTCCGTAAAGGACGCAAGCACGCTAGGAGTGATCGTTCCTGCGCCCGCGCCTCCCGTCTGCCACGCGGAATACGTGCCGTCGAACTGTGTCGCATCTACACCGAGCGAAGCACACATTCCAATAGCCGACCGAGGGTCAGTCGGCATCCAACCGTTTTCAAGTCCTAATTGGTACGACCACAGAGGCGCTTGCACAGTATTCGTTGTCGAGGAGTTGCCGATCTAAAGTTTTTGGTCAAAATTCACGATCAGTTCTAAAATTATTGTGAAAAATCCGATAAAGAAGAGTAAGCTGACCTTCCATGTCCAGAAGAACCAGTTCTGCAGCGCATCCATGCTAGCAAGCGCAAACTCCTTCAAGCCATCTACGATCGTCTCGTTCCACTGTGTACTGTCCATCCAGAGATTGCAGTCGCCGCCATAGCTGTGTCCACCACCGACACCATTCACATAAAGGCCACAGTCATTGATCGCATTACTGAACTCTCCCGCGACGGTGACACCAAATGCTGTTTGACTTTATTGAAGCAATTTATTGTAAAAAAANGAAAAAGAAAAGGAATTAGCTTGTCACGCTTTGTAATTTACCTATGAAAAACGCGTACCTCACATTGATTTCTCCACCCCATGCGTTGCATGCCATCTTTGGCCAATCACCAATGGGTTGCGTATTTGGCTGACCGTCGAATGCGAAATATGGGTGCGTGTCGAGGTTAATGCGGTCTGATCCAGGGAGAAAATTCGCCCAGGTCGACAAGGCCTGGAAGCCATCATGGATGCTGATGAAAGCGCCTTTCCCTTCACCTAATCCAGTTATATTACGAATCAAGTCGTATGCTTGAACATAGCTTTGCGAAAATAAAAAAATACATCGTATTCGTTATTATTATCCTCACTAAAACGAAAATAAGAATTGAACATACAAATTCGTCATCTGGTCTTGACCAATGACCATGGTGCGAGCCTCATTGATGATACCAAACATTGGGACGAGGTTTTCGTATTGAGGCTGGCTGACGAACTCTGCGATAATGCGTATGTATCCGAGCATACGCTGCGCGTTTGCGAAGCCCATAACACCGTCAAGGAAGTTGATTTGCCCGTCCTTCCCAGAATGATTGTACCCATTTTGTGAGCCAGGTGCAGTATGTAAGTCAAGGTTAACGCGCAGGCCATACTTGCGCGCCCAGCGGAAGAGGCGCAGAATATACTTCCAGGAGGTTCGTGCGAGGAACGGCTCCGTGTCATTCGCGGTGGTCCACTTGTCGATCGCCCAGAATGGGATTGGTACGCGTATCCAGTTGAGCCCAGCTCCAGCTATTTTGGCAATGTCCTGCTCGGTACTTTAAGATAAAATAAAATAAACTGTTGATGCACAAACGGACATGGGAAAGGCGTTGACTGGCTCACATGAACGTGTTATAGTGGTCCTCAATCTGTGATAGCCCGCCGCCCGGGGATGTGTCCGCAGCCATAGCCTGAGAGAGCGTCCACTCGTCTATGACTGGCGTAGACAGATTCTGGTACTTCTCGAAAAGTGCGGGAGCGATGAACGGCTCGAGCACAAACCAACCGCCCAGGTTGACGCCATACACCTTGTCCACGCCCCACTTCCAAGTGGCGTTCAGAGGCGGGGTCCATGAGTTCGGCTGCGCGTTGTCACTGAACGGGTCTGTGGGGTCGTCTACCCAGAAACCGCCAAACGGATTTGAGTATGTGAACGTGGTGCCGTCCTCCGTCGTGACCATCGAACCGTCTCCACCAGTCGTGGCAATATTGTTCGAGGGCGGGTTGTCCGTGCCGCCTGGATTGAGACCGGCGCCATTGTCCGAGCTCTCTAAGTTCGACCCTGGGCTCTTCTTCTTCACCCCGAAGACGATGCCGACGGGTATCGCGACGGCAGCAGCGACAACGATGAGCGCAGCAATACCGGCGAGCCACAGCAAGCGTCGACGCCTCCCACCGGTTCCATTCGCAGTGGACGATGCGCCTGCGCCCTTCTCATTCAGCATTGCGTCATCCTCTTCTTTTCCGATCCCCGCCCCCTGATCCGGTGCACCCGCGGGGCGCGCGCCAGCGTCTGCGAGCGGCGCGCCCGACGCGTCGTTGGACACGACCGAGTCGCGCGGGGACTCCATCCCAATGGACGCCGAGAACGCCGAGAAACGGCGCGGGTTGGGAGGCTGCAGCTGCAGCTGCCCGAGGAGAGAGCTCGAGTCCGCGTCGGGCAGCGGTGTTTCGAGCGCATTATTAAGCTGGACCTCGCTCGGAGCGAGCGCATCTTTCAAGAAGGGGTTGGTAGCTGACTCTACCATCGTGAGAGGAGGAGAGATGGGGATGGGGGTTGGAGGGAGAGTGACCCTGCTGGCGGGCGAGCAGGAGGAGACGGGCAGGGGAGCAGGAAGCAGGCCTGAATATATAAATATAAATATAAATATAAATAAATATAATTAATATTCCCCGCGGTTCACACTGCGGATATAGACTTCCGAAGTCTATTTTTAAATCAACTGGTCACGGGACCTTACTTTCCCGAATCGAATCAATCGCTGCTTTTTTATTTTTTATTTCTTTCTACACAGTACACTTCGGCACTGTGAATGCGGTTTGTCCTGAAGTAAGAAGTTGTTCCCTCTGATCTTTTCTAACTCCAGGTCATTACCGCAAAATGAAGCAACCTCACTGCCGAGTCTATAAAAANGAACTGCCGAGTCAATCTCTTCCAGGCAATAAGCCACAATTAGGTACATCATCCGAAAAAGCTGAAGCAGGGCAATCGTAAATTTCTTCAATGTTTAGCAACGCAGTTGAACCCCATTATGCTATATTCCGAGTTCTCATTCGACCGTGAAACTCGACGACGTTCCCGTGAACGCGCTGATAGCGCCGCCAAAGACCGCTTTCGCATCGCCGAAGTAGCGCAAGCGATATGTTCCCGCTGGAGTAAAAATAATGACATCAGATCAAAAAGGCTCACTGGATACTAAAAAATAGACAGTATCGTTACCAGGCGTCCCGGACTCGATGGTCCTGCCAGCGAAAGTCAGAAAACAGTTAAGCATCATGGGAATATTTTGTTATAAATACGTATACGCACCACGAGATCGTCACCGTGCTCGTCCCAAGAATCTACACCGGCAACAAAATTCGCAAGGTCCCAAGAAATGTGCGCCACGTATCACGAACGTCGAAGATAGAACATATCCAGACGATAGCCGAGACGGGAATAAAATTAAAATAAAACCGAAATAAAGAGAAGATTCACTCAAACAAAAGATTCTGGCACACACCGTATCATTGCGTACCCACTGGTACGTCGTCGACGGGTGTGAATCGCTCTTTACCGTCGTCCACTTCCCACTCGCCAGTTGGTCAACCGTGAGGAACGTGCCCTCCAGCCTCAAGTTGTTCTATCATTAAATAAGATGAAAGAACTCGGTAAGCTGATATAATGGGAAATGAAACACATTAAACGTGACGGTCCAATGGCGAAAATACAGCACGCAATAAAGCAACCAGCATAAAGAGAAGAAACTCACCCTCGGATTAGCCCCGACAAACTGTGCAGATACCGTCTGACCCGCGCTGTACGCCGAGCTCGTCTGCACATCCGTCAGTACGTCGCCGAAGCTTTTGAAGAACGGCGGAGCATCGAACACGACAGCCGTCTACCCACGACAGCGAAATAATTATGAATCACCATCTTTTATTGTATCATGGAGCTGACCTGTAGTGAGATTGCTTTTGACGTCTGCTCGGCGGGCGCAGCATCCGAAGCCGGCGTTCCCGTCGCATTCTCAGCAAGGAACGGCACAAGGCTCGTATACTTGTCAATATACGATTCCAGCGTGACTAACGAAACAAACAGTTTTCAACAAACCAGAACTAGACTAGAAATCAAAGAGAGGACAACAGGAAACTTACAAGGCCCGAAGAGCGTCGACGCGCCCTCATACCGCTGCACGCTATACTCCTCGCGTGTTGCGATATAGTGCCCGTACGTGTTCGCCGGGCCTGCCACTACGACGTATGCATCATTGCCTAGCACGCCCTGTGAAATGAGCTCCGCGCGCACGGCCTCGCTGCGCGCAGGCAGTCTCATAAGCGTTCGTTTAGAACTTGAGACCATAGAGCTCACCGTATACGTCTTCCAGCCATAGTGGTGAGTTCTCCCGGCATGATAAGCATGACGAAGCTGCCTACGCGCAGCATCTGGATGTCAACCGTCGACGGGCTCCATTTGTACGGAAGGTGTGCGTATCCCTACACAGCCATTTAAGTCAGCTCGATTGAGTCTTATTCCATGGGACAGTACAAGAGGAGGAAGTTATCTGTATTCTGGGTTCACTCACAGTATTAAGTAAAATTGGCTTAGGGCTCTGGCACGCAGCCTGTTGCTCGTCGGGGTTCGGCGTAATGAATCCTGGCACACACAGCCCACATTTGAATCAACACCTACGACGCCACGAGGAGACGCTTACCCTTCACGAGCTCCCAAAATGGGTTCCTACAAAAGCAGCGACAAAAGAATCTAGTATCAGTAACTCGCAACATAGACACACTAACTTCTCTTCTACGCACTGAGAATCTGATGTATTATCTCCTTGTACGAAGTCAAATGCGCCAGGTCCATCCCTATTCCACGCGCCGTATTATCTCTAGTTGGAGACCACGCCACAAAGAACTTACGTCGTTCCACCGGCAAACCCAAAGCCTGCAGAGCAAGTCACTCTAATACCCAGTATAATTAACACACGCAAGACTCACCCAATGCAGGTGGACACGTCTGCACAGTCGTCCCGTTAGGAAGCGTGAACGAATGGAATGACCTAAAGAAATTACGCAGTGCCGAAGATTGTTAAAAGGCGTACAAAAAAAAGACTGTAGCAGCAAAGAAGAATGCGCAGAAGAATGCGCACATGTTGAGATACGTATGAACGCTCTTAACGGGGCCGGAGATGCTCGAGCGCGATGCACTCATGATAGTCTCCGCGCCCTGAAATTGCAGCCCGCCTATGATACTGTTCGACTCGAAGTCGGATACGCGGAAGCCGGGTCCGCTATATCGAGTGCATTGACATCAGTATCAATATTCATCGCATTTTAGCCGTTCCATACAAAGCCAGGAGGACCTAAAATGAGCTACGCACCGGCCATGACAGTCCTCTGTTGTGTTACCGCACGTTGAATGTTCAAACTCGCAGGGCTGGCCGTCCCATGGTTGGCCAGGACTCTCGCAGAATGCGCCCAAAGTATTCGGACTCGTATCACCCACGTTTGCTGTAAAGAGTGTCAGCAACGTCAATCAGAAATAGATCTTGAAGATAATAATATACCCTGAACGAAGCCGGCGACGAACGTGGTGTTTCCTGGCATGGAATTGGGCTCGACCATGCCTTAAATATCAATATCAATATCATCTGTTAACGAAAAACTAACGAATAAGCAGACGCACTTTCATACAGATATGCTGCCATTCCTTTATTATCGCCACTAACAAGCGTGTTATTTTCATATAAACTCGTCCCATGCACAGCGAAGAAGCTCAAGAAGCCTCTTGCATTCCCACTCGCATCATCAAACCGCACGAGCGTCATCTCCTTGTCTTGATTATACTCATACCTCGCCCTCTCCTCCGCAGGATTCTGCAGATACGCAAATGGACTACGGTTGAGATTCCCATCGACGATGGAGGTATTTCCGACGCTGAGCGAGCCCGGCGCGAGGTTCGCATGTGCGCGTTGCGCGGCAAGGACTGTGCCTTGGATGATCGCCTGTGCGGAAGCGTTGACGTACCCAAGCGCTGTAAGTTGCGGAAGGAGGTCCTCGAGGTATCCGCCGACCCCTGAGTGCTGGTGGGTCCCGACAAAGGCGATGTTCTCGTTCGTGTAGAGTCCCGGGAATTGAGAGCTCAGTTCGGCGACAACCGTGCGCCGCACGCCGGTGTCGCCCATGCAGATATCTTAAAGGATAATGAATGATATAACATTAGTTGGTGGAGACACATCAATATTGGGAACAAGATGTATACCGGAATTTATGAATAGAATACGATCGGACGGGTTACTTGCGTCTGCGATGATGAATACGCGACTGCGCTGGCGCATGTGCAGCCCTGTATCAGTCTGTGCGAGACTAGCGTAACCCTTTATTTGACATATCAGCTACCCCAAGCTACACGGAAACAAGAGAAACAAATACCATCATATTTGTCTCGACGACCGGCCTTGATGAAATATTTTAGCATAAAACTCTTCGATGCCCGCAATGAAAATCTCAGTGAAATTAGACGTCTAAACGGTAGCCAGGTAGCCAATACGTCATCGTCGCAGACTCAGTTAGGAAGCTTTATAATTCAGTGAATTTCTGGTACGAGCAGACTCGCGCCTTTTTTAAAAACTAGAATTCCCGAACTCAAAACCGCAAACCAGCCAGCAACGGTCTCGGACCTAGATACAAGTCGCGACTCACCCTGTAACATCGCCAATGCCCAAGCCCAGCAGGTACTGGGCCCGTGCGCCTCCTATATGAGCTCCATTCGGAAGAAACGGACCAGTAGCGAGAAAGAAAGTGAGGCAGGTAAAGAGTTTTCTAGCGAGCTCAACAATAGTCATGGCGAGCTCGTGGGCACTGAAGACGAGGTATGCGACGGGCATTGTATGTGGATATATGCGACTAAATAGCCTGCCAGGTCATCTATGTTTCTGGAAGCACGGAATCGAGTCTGACGTCCAAGAGATAGAAGAGGTCAAAAAATGAGGAGAGCTCTCACACTCGGAAACGCAGCTAAATAAAGAACTACTGAGAAGACAATTGAGCAGCAAACAAACGTTTGATAGAAGCGTCAATTCGAGTTCGAAATAGCGTACAGAATGGTATACAGCGTGCGTACAAGTAACTGGGTGTTTTTGTTGAGTCGTGAGGACGAGTGGGGACCATGAAGTAGCAACGCGTAACGCGTGAATTAGTGTTCTTATAGGTCGGGTCTGACCCACTCTAACCGCGGGTCAACGGTAGCTGAAGCATAAAATAATATTAATACCTACTTTAAGTAAGCCAGTAACCCTAAGTATAGCCATTTTGTGACCCAATCTGTCTCCAAAAATAGGATTATGTTGATATTAAACAACATTTTAATACCTTATTAGGCATCTAGATACACTTAGAGTGGCCAGTCTGGGTCAAGGGCAATGATGCGTTTGTCATTTTCTGCTTGATCGTTTCTGCTTTACCTTGTTGCAAGTGTACAAGAGAACTGTCTCATGAAGCCCCTTTCAATACCTCCTGACAATCAGGAGCCTGATGGTTTGGAAGATTCTGCACCTACAGAAGCTCTACTAGATGCATTTTTGCCCTTCGTCTCTCACGAAGAATGAAGTCGTGCATGTGGAAACCTCGGTCTATCGAGCCTCATCAGTCTGACCTGGTACCTCCGCCAGCAACGTGTGTCTCCTATTAATGGTGTGGCTTTCTGTACAAAGTACAAAATAAAGCAGACGGCAAAGCTATTGTCGGTGTCTATTCTTGTATCTCGTGTTGTTGATCATTCGTGTTTACGAATGGGCAGCCGAACTACCGTGGCTGAAACTCCTCTGGTCCGACGCGCATCTTCGCAAACGGTGCAAGATGCAACTGAAATATTCCTTTCTTTCTCGAAAGTGTATGCTGTGTTCCATTCTAGCACTTACTGACAGCAGCGGTAGCATCATCAATTTTGATACTCCGGGCCCTTTGGATAGCAAAGAAGTGTAATCGAACATAGCCTAGCAATTCCGTCTTCTAAATGCACACTACTCATCTGTGAATCTTACGTATCTGTTATGCTTGCCTCTGTGTTTTTCGGCGGCCGGAGTTACATTAGGACTGCTCTCCTCTTCGAAAACCCGACCTTAATCTTCCCGTTGATCACTGAAATACAGCTACAAATTCCTATCGTCAGTCATGTCCAGATTTTTCTACCGGTTCATCCATCCATTTGACTCCCTTATTACTTTGTGTCGGCTCTGATCTTATTGAACTCATCCCGGCCATAACTCTTTTATACAGTGGAGCTTCCGTTCGTATAGAAAATAATGAGGTCGCACATCATGACTCCTCTAGCAGATCTGGTATTTGCGTAAAGACTTCGATCCTCGCTGCATAGTTGCACTGATTTTACTTTGTTCCCATTACAAAGCTTCGTGTCGAGAAAGAAATAGAACATCCCTCGAAACGCTCCAGAACGTCAAAGCGCTGAATACACCCGCTCCAGTTCTTCGAATTTATGATCCAACAGAACTTCACCGCCTTCTGAAGTCTATGCCTACCAATTGAGCACATAGAAGCCTCTCCTGCGTTTCCTTATAGTCAGTCTTGCGACATCATTTTCATTTTGGAATATTTTAGTAAGTAACAATCCTTTCGCACGACTCAGAATGAACCCTTTGCTGCTAATCAGTATCTCCACGAAGGCGTTCTGCGTGCACATGTCGGGGCTCTCGAAGCTCAAGTCAACATCAGCACGGAGCTCTTTGGCATTGAGCGGAACGAGGACGGCGTCATTGTTAAGCTAATTAATATAATATCAGGGCAAAAACGCTAAGGAACTGATGCTGTACCCTGAACTTCTGGATATGGGTGTTACCGACTTTCAGAAGATTGAAAATAGTTCAGTGATGGCAAAGTAAACGTCAATTCAAAGCTCTATATGAACGACAACATAAAGATGCCTTCAATAAAACCTTCAATTGGTTGTTGATATGCTTTATGATGTGTATTGCTTATGGGCAGTGAGCAAGTACTGTAAGTCCCTTTTGCCCAACGGCTATGGTGTTGCACTTGAAATCGCTACATATACATCCTACTTTACCGCGGCAGAAACCTTTTGAGCTGCTCCCATCTGACTCCTCAGAGCTACGCCTATGTTCGGCTGGGTCGAAGCGTCGCCTGCCGTCCAGATGCACATCGTACTTATTGACACGAACTAATCAATTTACTATACTCTCAGAATGTAGCAATTCCAGTCAGTCAATACCTACATGAGGGCGTCCTGCACGCGCATGTCGAAGCTCTAGGTGCTCATAGAGCTCGACACGGAATTTTACAACCTCGGGCGGAGCGTGGAAGGTGTCACTGTTAAATTAATTAAGAATATCGGGGAAAGCAAGAGGTGGAGAGTGCAATCTTTCCGTACGCTGTAGGGCAGATGGCCTGGGTGGACGTAGTATGAGATTGCATCAGAATGCAGCGCAGCGGGCCTCGACGAACTGCAGGCTATTCTGACGAGGATTACCAGCCGGCCAGAATTGCAGGTAGTAGAAATAAATGACAAAAGTGATTGAAAGTGAGATAAATATTGTCAATGATGACTCGGGTGATCCTAGCTTACGCACATTTTCTGTCATGATGAACAGGCTGAACGTTAGGGTGGTAGATCACTTTCAGAAAGGAAGAGTTTTTTTGTGGCAGGCGGTGGACTCATTAATTTTTAAGAGTCAGAACAATCTCGTGCTTATGTGTCCACAGATGCTGCTCACGTCCTCTCGCCGATGGGAGTCCAAGGAATGACTTCGGGTATCCAAGATCATGCAATACATGTACTGCGTCGCTTACTCATGCATTGCAATTTTTAGTTCAATCTCTCTTGGAAACTTGCTCTCGTCATGAAAAGCAGCGCCTTTCCTACACTTCTCGGGTCTTTTGAAGAAGAGATAATTCCAGTGATCGGGGACATGCTTCTTGAGACTTCGAAACTACATCGATTGTTTTTTTNCAACATATACAGCAGGGAAGAGAACGATATTTCTATCTTTCATAATGGCGTTCAGAAGACGCTATACACGCTGAAGGATGCGGCGAAGCCACTGACGAGGATGTCTAATACCGAGGGGAAGCCCGAAGAGAAAGAGCCACTCTTCCGTGGACGCAAGCTATACCAACCAGAGCTTAACTATCGCTGGAACTTGATCGTGTTGGATGTGCGGTTTGAAGGAAGTGACTCTGCAGCCAAAAAGGACGTGTACGGGAAGGTAGACAGAACAGTGCATGTAGGGAGACCGTGCGCCAGATCCCCCTTGGTTCGTGGTACTTCCAAAAAGCACGGCTTCGAAGAAGGTCCGTAAAAATCAACGTTGAACAGGACGAGTTGGACAAACTATATGATATCTTCGACCCGACTGTACATACAGTTCTCGTCTTTTCGCCCGACGCTAAGCTCCATGGAGGCTTGCATCGTACACTGCCGGCAGGTCTGGTGTGTACGTGTGTGTTGTCGAGGATAAAGAAGACCATATGTTCCACAATTATGGAATCGACGATACTATTAACGTTGTCGTGGTACGCCCTGATGGAATAGTAGATGCGTTTACGAAGGGGTGTGACGGCGTCAGGTGATATTTTACGAAAGTCCTTGGCTTGGCACCAGTCTGCTTACATACTGCCTTGATGTTTAAAATGTACCAAAGCGCGTCTCCTTGAAGCTTTAAGAAAAACGAGTATGTGCTATGAATAAATTTGCATTACGTTGAATTAAGGGAAGCTGTGTTGACTGGCGTTTGTAACAGATCTCAACATCATCTTTACTATCAACTTTATTGTCAAAATAAAAGTGCGTAATAATCGAAGAAAACTCAACAAGTCAGAGATTCAATTGATGTTATTACATTAGAAACCAACCAGATACCGCATATGATAATAAAACAAACATTTATCCGACAGTACACTAAATCGTGTCAAGTCTAGACTTTGGCAGGAGGAGGATTGCGAGGCGGATTGTAGCCATCATATTGTGGAGGCGGAGGAGGACCTTGGGGCTAAAAACAGTCAACACCAAGCCGGGTTTTAAAATGCGACGTTATGGACGTCGGAAATAAGGTGAGAGAAAATGTCAAGATAAAGCATCAGTGATCTTTCGTTTGCTATAAATTAAATGCGTTATACGGACCGGCGAGTACGGCGTATAGCCTTGCTGGTTATGGTAGCTCTGCCCGCCCGGAGGATACTGCGGATACTGCGAGCCAGTGTTTCCATACAAATACTGGTTCCCATAAGGGTCTGTTTGAGCTTGCTGTTGCTGCGTGACAATGTATGCCATGTTAGCGCGCTGTATACGCCGGCGACGCATCATTCCAATGCCAAGTGCGAGAATGATGAAGGCGACAACTAGTGAAATGAGTAAGTCGAGAATACGTCTGAATCAAGTGGCGGAAGAGACGTACTGACTCCAATGGCAATGCCGATGCGAGCGCCATTCGAAAGAGTACAGCGTTCTCTACCAAAGCTGTCGAGAATTGAGAATACGAATATCTTCAGATGTGTGCTGCTTACCTGTCGACGAAACATTCTGCCCGTGCCGTCGGTAGTGCCGCAGCAGCCAGTAAGACCAAAGTGGCCCTCAATGTTATGGATGCATGCGCTCGAAGTATTGACAAGGTCGTCGTCATCGTAATTGTTATGTTTAGTATGGTCGTGGTTGTGGTCGTAGTCGTGGAGAGAGATAGAGAGGCGGTGAGACCGATTATAAGACCGACTTGGAGCGCGTAGGGCAGTGCGTGAATTGAATACCACGTGAGATGAGCTGCGGGCGACCCTATTTAGGTTTATGTGACTTTATGTCACACATCACGCGGGAAGGAAAATCTTCATAATTCATAATTATAATTAAGCACAGCCAACGGCGCAAAGAAAAAACCTAAAACCAAACAAGACAATTGGAATACATCTGATCAAAGCCTGGCATCATGAGCCTTACTCAAGTACTTGCAAGTAAAAAGGTTGACAAGAGCTTGGACGATATCTTCAAGTCAAGCGTGTGTTTCTTTCTTTTTTTTTAAAGCACGGGCTGCTTGGTGACTTCATTAAATAGGCTGGGCCGTCTTCCTTGACCAAACCTGCCGTTTTCAGAGCTGATAGAAAGGCAAAATTGAAACGGAAAACAGAGGATGCTGCAGAAAAGCAAAGCTCGAAGAAGTCTCGCGTGTCCGAGGTCGATGAAGACCAGAAGCCGGTGAAGCGGAAAGGTAAGAAGGGGGAGAAAGCAGATCTTGTCATAGAGGTTGATGTGGAGAAGGAGGAGGAGGAGGAAGCCATTGATGAAAGCGAGGATTTGCACGTCGTGTCTGATTCTGCTTCCGATGATGGGGAGATACCAGAGCACGAGTCTCTGAAAAAATCGACTTTGAAGAAAAAGGCCTCTACTAAAAAAANCAAAGTTTGTACCAGAGGGCGAAACTCGCGAGCAGCGCGACGCAAGAAGTATATTCGTCGGCAATTTGCCAGTCCATGTCGTCAAAAGCAGAGTGAGTGCATTTCTCCTCTTAACACTCAGTCTAATCCAATTGTGTCTTCGATACAGCCTCTAACGAAACAATTAAAACGTCATATCTTGTCTTTCGTTCCCTCAGCCAAAATAGAATCGGTACGCTTTCGCTCGGTTGCATTCCAAAATCCTACATCTACGCTCGAAGATGACAGCAAGGAAGGTCCATCGACGAAGCAGCAGCGCCAGCAGAAGCGCGCATCCGAGTGGCGGGACCAAACAACCAGCTCAAAAAGAGAGAAAGAGGAGGCAGCGGAGGACAAGAAAGGCGAGAAGACGTTTATGATGCCTGCGGAAAAGCGGCGCCTTGCTGCGATAAAAGGTGACCTGCATTTACACTCTGGGGCAACAACAAATGCATATGTGGTCTTTGCGTACTTTACTCCACAAGATTCTGAAGCGCATGTGCCTCGGAAAGACGTAATGGACCCTTTTGATGCTGCGCGCGAGGCGACGAGAAAATGTGATGGATCTTTGTTCGCAGAACGTACGATTCGTGTCGATCTGGTGGGAAAGACAAAAGAGAAGGAGGGAGAAGGAAGACCGCTCACAGATCCGAAATTAAGCGTCTTTATAGGAAATCTTGATTTTGCGACCAGTGATGACGATTTGCGGGCCTTTTTCGAGAAGGTATTATGCGAAGAGAGAGGTCACCCAAAAGGAGAGCCAGAGGCAAATGAGGAAGAAGCCGAAAGTAGTGGCCAAGATGGAGTTAAGAAGAAGGAAGTGCTTCGGAAGCCAACATGGGTAACCCGCGTGCGTGTAGTACGCGATCGTGAGACGCAGCTAGGGAAGGGATTCGCATACGTGCAGTTCTCTGTAGGATTTTTATATTAAGAAAGATATGTTATGAATTACTAATGAGGCCTTTGACAGGACCGCGAATGTGTTGACGAAATGCTCGCACTTGAATCTGAGAAACTCAAATTTGCAAAGCGCACTCTCAGGGTACAGCGCTGCAAGACGATCCCTGGCGCAACAGCGAAAGTAAAGTCACAAGCAGCATTGAAAGCCCCGTCCTCCGCTTCTGGTGGCACGGTCTCTACGCCTCGTTCACGCACAAAGACGCCTGCATCAGTCGTTCTCCCGAAGGGTGACCCAATGCTTGGCTCGCGCATCGCAGGACTTCCGAAGGAGTCGCGCAAGGAAGCAAAGGCAACAGACACGGCCCGCGTTGCGCGGCGACTCGCAAAGAAAAANGGCGCGCGTAGCTTTGGAGAAGGCTGGCGTAAAAGAGGGACGAGGGAAGGAACGCATGCGTGAACGGAAGGATAAAAAGAGTGCGATGAATACGGGGAGGAAGGAGGGAGGGAAGAGGGTGCGGAGTGAGAGGCATGTGGAAAAGAGGAATACTAAGAAGTAGAACAGAATGCTCTGCTATTTTATTCTTTTAAGACTTTTATCGGTACTTCAATTATATACAACAAGTTCATCTCGATGCAAGTCAGGAAACACTTCTTCTAACTAACAGCGGAAACTCAGCATAAAGCGACTGGATTATTGAGTCTAGCTAGCTCTGGCGTTTTGAAGGGTCTACAACTATGTCTACGCCTCTAGCATGTTCCAAAATCACCACGTCCGACTGATAAACGGGTCCAATGCCCTCCAGGCGCAGAGAACTGGAGAATTCATCATCCTCTTTGTTCAAAATGTACTCCATCCACTCCACTCCATACATACATAGTAAGTTTTTCAGTCCGGATACTGAAAACCTGTTTGCTTGTCACAAAGCTAACAAAGCTATTAAAAGTGTGCCGTTAAGTAGATTCGTACATCTATTTCAACTATTTTTCTCTTAGAAGACCACTTCCGTTGCACTGAGACCTATAAACTTTACGATAAAATCTCATACTATGTCTCGCCCTAATCTGTTTGAAGTAGAACTCTAAAGGATTGGCTACCATTGACATCTAGTATCGACTAGATCAATAAACTCAAGGCTCTACGATGACTTCCACTCCTCTCTGAACGCCTCCATACCGCCTCGAAAGCAACTCTGGCTGCACTTTCTTTGCAGACGACTTTAACTCTTCTCGATCGTATGAGTTGCAGTGAACCGGAAAGCGCACCGTCCAAGATATACTCCGCCCACTGCGCTCCATACAAAGTAATCCTCTTCAGCTTTGAAAACCGTGTTTGCTGCCCGCAAAGAGACTCGAAGTGCTCAGTCAATCTTTGCCATGTGTCTTCTTCCCAGGGCATATCATCTGACTTCGCAGCACTGAGACCCACATGTTCCACATCATACACGAACTGGACTGCCGATGTCGGTAAGTTTCGGCGTGTCGGACATGTAAAGAATACATGGAAACTGAGTTCGGTCGTGTTTGGGCAGTGCATTAAGAGGACCGACATAAAGTCGTGGTACAAGAAACGTTTGTCCATCCCAAGTTCAATAGCTCTCAGTTTCGAGGCGGCCCTGGATAGAGGCCTTCCAAAGTACAGCAGGTATACGGCATCAGCTTTCTGAATGATGAGACGTCGCAGAGATGGGAGTTTGACATCGATCCTAGGATTGCCATCACCAAGAAGCTGGCCGAAGCTGTTCATTGAGCGAACACGGAGCGTGTGTAGGTCAGGCAAATTCATTATGATTTCTTGCTCGCCCGGGTGGAAGTCCGAGTAGTCCGGCCCGAGTGTCAAAGTACGAATCGACGGCGTCTGCCAGATGAAGCGGGGCGTGGGCATAGGACTGGGGAGGCGATCAAAGGGGCTATTATACCAGTCCACTCTGTACAAGGAAGAAAATTTCAAGTCATTTATAACAAAGGAGTCGGCTTCTTGTCCGTTCACTGGTTCACTCGTTCTAATGACAGGCATAGGAGGACGAGTCAAAACTTGGATATTCGGGCAGCATCGCAATATACGAATTGTGTGTTCTGAAATGTTTTCGTACCAATGGCCACCTTCGTCATACCCGATAGGGAACACAGAAATTCGTCTCACCAGATCTCCATTTCTGTTGACAGTGCCTTTTGTTGACTTTTCAAGGGCTTTCAGAAGATCGCCCGAACCGTGTCGAATCCTGATATCCTCGTATAAGAAACATTCTGATAGGGACCTGAAAAAAGAGCACGATAGTGCAAGTGAGTATTTTGTCTCGAGAGCCGCATCGCATTGGGCAATCGCACTATCTTCTTGAAGTGGCTCAGGCTCCTCCAAGGATTCAATGAATCGAGCTGGGCTGTATGTTGCCAAGCCAAAGATATGGGTTAGAAGCTCTGGAGGTAAGCGGATTGCATGTGATGTCGAGATGGTCATCAAAGGGGGGGGGACTTTAAAAGCTCGACAGTCTTGCACGCATTCCTACGAAAATATATATTGTTACAATATAAAGCCAACTTCCTAAACTGATTCAGCTCTGCATTTAGAGTTGCGTAAGCAAAGTCATAGCTGGCTATTGCAAAGGTACGAGCCGAGAGAGATGTCAAGGAAGCCAAACAGACGATGTTCGTCGATACTATACGTAGAGTCAGCGAAATAGACGTTACGAATGATGAAGTGTGTGGAAGCGGAGAGGGCTGAAAGCAGGATTTTATCTCAGCTGTAGTACGTTACCAATGTATTTTTTGGAAGAAACAAAACACTGCAGGCAAGTATTTTTTTGTCTACTTTGCCTGCCGGCAAGGTGCAAAATGTTTCATTCAGGATGAGATTATGTAATCTTAGGTGAGATTACATACCAGTCGTAATCTGATTACTTTCCGTAGCATACATGTACTGTATTAGGAAATTTGTGCCGCTCGTGGCCTCGTGGGTTTACTACAACTTTACGATAAACTTGGATTCCGTTTCACTAGCTTCGTTCGCGCCCGAAGTACCAAAATCCAACATGAGTAACAGTAGAGAGTTAGACGTAATATTAAAAGGGTCATTCAGAGAGAGAAACGAGTTTCGTTTCTTGCCGGCTTACATAAGGAGAATATTTCTCACGATATTAATATTGACAAAAAGCGCAAAGGCAAAACTCCTTTCAAGAATCAAGACTCAGTATTACAGGGCCGAACTAAATACATCAACGATTTTCCTCATGTTGGTCCCTTGCCTTTCACACTTCCTTCTCAGATCTGGCGCCTCGAGGCGTACAGAATCGCACAAAACAATCGGGAGGCAACGCACAGTGTCCTTCATGCGCCGTTTTGCATCCAAATGCATCTTGATGTCAACATCTCTATAGATAAATTCGCCGAGCCAGACGAAGGTCAATTGATGAAGGTTCGGTCCCACTTTCAACTCGCACTCACAGACGAGTATATAAACTGATTACATTCGCTTGCCTCTTTCTCTCGAAGAGTTCGACATTGGCCGCAGCAATGTCAGCCTTCCACAAACGCAGGTCGACGGCAGCAATGTGGGCGAAGGCAGGTTTCTTTACTTTGATTTCATCCTTCAGTTGGTCGACAAACTCGGTCTTTGCTAATTAAACTCGACATATGTGTTTGATAGGGTCTCTACCGCATGAATCAAGCAGTTGAGAGTCAGTAACAAGTGTCTGGTAGCGCATTTGTATGATGACGTGATGACATACATGGGGAAAAAAANGGCAAACTCGGATAATCCCGGTACTCTTTCTTGATATGGATATGGTGGAAAGTGCTGTGCGAACTTATAACTTCATTCATTCAAGAGCTGGTATTACGAAATAGCGCAAAGTTATCACTGCAGATTGCAGAGTTGATTTTGAGGAGAAACGGGACGCCGCGGCGAGACGTGCTTTCACTATTTTTATTTTGAAGCGGTGAGCACTACAAGTTGAATCTTCTCGATTCAGTGATGTAAATGCGATTCATGCTTATAGTCATCAGCGGTGCCTCTCGGACAAACTTGAAGCTCTTCTTGGGAATTGCCCTTGTGAATATATCATTTGGTCCCATGGGCACATTCCTTTTTTTCAAATGAATTCGCCGATGGGTCAATCAGTGGCAATAATGCGATACTAACGGGATGAGCGGCTGATCTACTATTCTCACACTTAACATGGCGGGTCTTTCTCCATCAGTTACTATTGTTGCGACAATGCATCTGCAAGTCGAGGGTGTCTTTCCTTAGGAACTTAGCACGCCATCTAATTGTCAACCTCAGCTTTGACGAAATGAGTCCCAGCCTCAGTTCTCACCGTAGTTATATGGACGAACTCCACTCGATGCTCGCAAATCTTCAGCATTTGAATCTCGCGGACCAAATTCAGTACGACAGTCCCGCCTTAAAGGCTCACGGTGGATACTGCGACGTCTTCGAGGGTCGCTACTTCAGATATGGTGAATGCCTCTATAAAGTCGCTATTAAGAGGCTTCGAGTACATATCAAGAGTGATCGCGATTTCGCGAAGGCAAGTACCTTCTCTCATATCGCGGCGATCCCTGCCTATTGAGATTTGCACTTCAACTTCGTAGCTTCTTGCTAAAGAAATTCGGGTATGGTCGAAGCTTGGACATCGCAACATCTTACCTCTACTCGGTTACCTAGTTGAAGGGGAATATCCTTCCCTTATATCGGAATGGATGGAAAATGGAACTGTCTCGACATACATAAATGAACACCCGGAATGTGATGTTCTGCATATGGTTCGTCAGAGTCAGAATAATATATATATTGGTTATTTGCATGTGCTTAGCTGTAGTTAATCTCAGACCCTTGGGATTGCAGAGGGAATTGAATACCTCCACCTTCAAGGAGTAATTCATTCTGATATTAAAGCCGTGAGTCTCCCCATCGTTGGCAGATGTGTGCGTAGTATTAATACAATTAGTCGACCAGGATAATGTCCTAGTTTCGAGCTCTGGAGTACCTCGAATTTGTGACTTTGGCATATCCGGAATGCTTGCCGCATCACAGACAATAGGAGCCACCAGTACACAGACTAACGGAGTAAGGGGCTCAGTACGATGGATGGCCCCTGAGCTCATCCTGCCAAGCGAATCTCCGATATTTCATTCGATGCAGACAGATATATGGGCCTTTGGGATGACTGTTTATGTGAGTTCCTTCAGAGTCTACTTTGCTGAGACCTAATTTTGTTCCATGTAGGAACTGCTTGCAAGGCAACTACCTTACGCGCATCTCAAGAGTGATGTGCAAGTGATGTTTGCGATTATTCATGGCCGTCAGCTGTCTTGCCCTGCATCATTCGAGACATGGCCTCTCTCTCACCAGAAAATGTTACGTATGTGCTGCATTTGCTGGAGCGTTGATCCTAGTCAACGCCATTCGATGGGCCAGATTGTTTCCTATCTGCGTCTTCTATGTCGTATATCTGAGGATGAGCATGAAAATCCGGGCGTAAGTGTCTTTTCCTGCAGATTAATCGTCTCTCATTTTATGTACTTAGGAGGAAATACGCTCTTTCCAATTCGATTATACGGGACAAGCTGCGGTAGCAGTATCCCCTTCTGTAGTCTACTCGCCCATGAATACGCACGCTACGACAGCACGCGAGTTTCAAAACGTGTATCCAATGCGCCACGGCCCATACCCTCATATTACGCCGGCGATCAATTCTAGTTCATTGGTCGAACCCGAGGCAACAGGTAACTTTATTTCATTAAATTATCAAGCACGCCGCAATTCATTCATGCTTTCAGCTTTATCGCCTGAAAATATAAGCGGCTCCTCGCATAGTCGTCATGAAAGAACAACATCGTTAATATCGCCTGAGTCTAATCGCCATGAGTGAGTTTCTTTATTATATTACGGTTTCCCTTTCTCATCATGGAAAAAGGGCTATCTTGCAAAAGCCCTATCTATCATATTCAGCGGAAAGGTTGGTACAGTTACTGAAGCGTCTTGACAATCCACTTACGAATTTTACGACAGCCCAGGTTCTTCCTACTTGCCATCGCCAAGAACTCCGAGTCCATCTTATCCATCTGAGCACCTTCGGTCTATCGCTCACGTACAGCAGGAGTGCCTTACGGTATTTGATAGGGCTGACCCGGAAGAGCCATTTCAATCACGCCCTCCATCGCCAACGCCCTCAGCGTCTTGGTCAGCGTCTGCCGTATGGTTGTCTGTGACGGATGAAGACTCAAACTTCTCAGCGGCTGTACATCTCGATGAAGTAGACCAATCTCGTACTGTAATACATTCATCACATCCATTAGCGAAGAAAATCATAGAAGAGTGGCGAAAAAGCGTTTCCAGCTCAGAGGATTCTTTTCAAACGTTAGGTAAATACCATTGGAAGTTATTTTTGTTAACACATAATTAACCGAGTCCTATTTCAAGTTGCGGAAGATAGCATTGAGATACGCAAAACCTCGGAAGAAACCGCCCTTACTGGGTACGATGACTTTGGGCTGAAGAAAAGCCCAAGACTCGAGGCGAAGAACACTCCCGATTCAGATAGCTCGTCTTCTACGCGTAGAACGCTCAGAAGGGTAACAGGTACTGTGTCAAGAGTAGTGTAACCAAAATTCGAATAGGCGTCACTGTATAGTGAATGTGCTGCGCCGTCCAACGGGCCTGCGTTTATTCTGATGTTTTCACCATCAGGAAAAACCTGGGAGGTGTCGATCTCCGAGTTTCCTTTGCCACACTTATAGGACGTCTCATGGGTATTTTAAATCTTAGCCTAGTATTGTGTTGGTTAGCATTATGGGACTTATGTATGTATTCTAAATTTATCTAAGTATATATTGCATATCGTACTGGCAGCCCTCTTCAGCGAACAATGTGGTCCTCGTGGAAAAAAAAGGTCACTCACGCTTCACCAAAGCGAGTACAGGATAAAGACAAGGGCTGAGTTTATAGAGCTAGTAAGCATCTTAGCATTTAGCACAAGGAAATTTATGTAGACAAAAATCTGCGAATACGTACACGAAACATACAGGAAAAATATCATAAACTAGATTAATATTCAACAGCGTCATCCTCATCGACAGCCGCAGGACGCTCGACCTTCTTCTCTGGCACACCCTCTCGCTCACGATCTCCATCGTCCACGTCCATCTCTGAAACCTTAGGCTCCATGTCGCGAGCTCCGTCGTCACCATGTTCCCCTCCATCGGCAGAAATAGTACTATCAGCAGCATTTTCGTCTTTGGCAGAAGGAGGTGTCTCATCACCATTCTCCTGTTCAGTTCCACCCCTAGTCTTCGCTAGACCATTCTTCGCTGCAGCCACGTTCTGACGAAGAGTCATAATGTCCTCGACACCCATAGCACGCTCACTTTTGAAGTTTTCCCACTCCTCCTCTACAGCATCTTTCACCTGGGTAATAATATATTCATACATGCCATTAATCGAGTAAATCTGGAGACACGCACCTGCGCCCTGCGCATTGAGATAAACGCTTTTTGAGCTGGCGTCAAAATGGTTGGGAGATAGTACAAAGGAGGGGGATGTGATCGGGGGGGGGACGAGGGACGATAGCTGAAATGCTTCTACACCCTCAGAGTCTGCGTCGAGATGAGGGATAACATCGGAGGTGAGGAGGAAATTAGAGAGGAAGGGAAATCGCGTCCGACGTGATTTGTACTGAGATGGGAGCATGAGCTATCATAATACCAAGAAAGAGAAGGAACTAGCGTACTATCGAGTCTTTTAGTTGTAACTCCTCTTCCTTGCGACTTGCCGACAGCTTGTCTTTCTTTGCTTCTTCAGCCTGCCTGACGGAATCAGCATCTTTTTTCAACTTATTCTGCAACCTCTGGTCGATAAGTTGCCTCTTTTTAGCCTGTTTTGGGATGTTGTATCAGCAAACGAGTATGTTGAAGACAATTGAACACGCACTGCATCGCTAGCGTTCCTCTCCTTGTCCTCAGCCTTGGCTTTGTTCAACGTGTTGACAAGAACTCCAAACATAGATTTACCACGCTTTCTCTCTCCAACGCCGAGAGCATTGAAATCCAGCCGCGGTCGCTTCTTGCCTACTGGTGCTGGTGCAGTCGCAGAAGCTGTGTCCTGCATCGGCGTGTCGACGTCTACTGACGAAGGAGCGTCTTGCAAAGGCCTGAACAAATCGATCAGCTTGCAGTAGTTGAGAAATGAGACATTATTTACTCTTCCATCGACATTTTCGACAAAAGTGGACGATGTGGACGCCGGTGAAGGACCTAGACGTTGAACGCAGCCGTGACGCTGGCATCACTTGGCCGCGTATAGCAATTCTGCGCGTACTTTTTGTCCGTCATGTCTTTCAACAAAGCCCGTCCACCTGTCTCTCAGAAAATCTCTGCAAAACCAAAGCAGAAACATGCTGCAAAGAAACAGATCAATTCTGACGAGAAGTCAAAACGGCTGTTCCGTTCACTATGTGCTCAAATTGACGGAGGGCATTTCAGAAACGCGCTCAAGACATGCGACAAGAGTGAGTCGGGCACGTTGCTCATTACTTTCCATCTTCTCATGTAGATGTTGTTCTAGTCCTTCGAATTAATCCTGAGGACTCTGATGCTCTGCAAATTAAATTATTCCTGTTGCTTCAGACCGAACAGTATAGCACTGCACTCGGACTGCTCCAGTCATTCGAAGATCAAGCAGTTCAACATGGCTTCGAGAAGGCATATGCATTATATCGTTTACACCGGGAAAGTGAAGCAGCGGAACTTCTATCTCGTCTTGAGGAGACGCAAGGGAATCATGACCGCGGTGTGATGCATCTAAATGCTCAGCTGGTATGCTGCATACGTCTACTACAAGTAATTGACCTAATTTGCCTCAAGGCCTACAGACAATGTGCCTATCAGGATGCCTTTGATCATTACACCCAGCTGCTGGATTCATCTTCAACTGTATGTGCACGTTTAACTAGACTATCGCTCGTGCTCATTGGTAGAGCTTCCGCAGGACTCGGAAGAACACGCGGATTTACTCACTAATCTCAACGCAGCACAAACTCATCTCGACTTCCTGACGACAGGCTATCTACACGCGCTCGAGGCACTCCCAGCTCCTGTCGCCAGTAATCTTGAGACGGCAGCTCCTCCGATACCACCTAGCAGCGCAGTGGTTTCAAGTGTCTCCATTACACCAACTGTCCCTGCTCGAGCCACTGCTGCTAATCCCGCTCCTAAGAAGGTACGCATGTCCCGCGTCCCGAAGGGAGTCACCCCCGGTGTCACTTCGCCTCCGGATCCAGAGCGGTGGATCAAGAAGAGTGAACGGTCTACATTTGGTCAAGGCGTTGGGAGGCGGAGAAAGGCTGGTGGGGGTGCTACGCAAGGGAGCGTGGCCGAACCTGCTTCTAGTCACACTGCTAAAGCTGGTGGGGGAAAGGGCAGGAAGAAGAAGTGATGAAGGCGGTTTGATTCCGGTCCTTTGCTTTCCGTAGTTTAAGTCACTGACTTACTTTACAGGTCGCTTAATTATTGCTATACTGTTTGAGTGTCTTGAATCAATTAGCCTGGGAATAAATACTATACAAAAGCGGAAAAGCAGTTTCCTCCATGAAGCTTCGAATGCTCTCTACATTAAGTCCGTGCACGTTTAAATGATCTTGTTCACCCACTAGGCTTTTAAATCACAACACGATCTCAAGTCGCAAGAAAGAAAATGACATTGTTCTGCTAGGCTATCTCTGATCCTCCGATAATCTGACTTTGCTAGGTACAATTACGAGAAGACGGAAATTTCGAGAGCGAGAAGTATTCTATTCCTCTAATGACTGAAAGGCGTCTAGGCCAACTTCACAATGAAATAGATGCACGTGTACCTTGGCAAATTGACCTTGCGTCTGCCTAATGGCTGGGGTGTGGTGGAGAGGACTCCAAACGAACCGAGTAACACCGCCTTCCAGCATATAAGACTCGACGTGCAAACGCTCAGCATATCAAGCAATACCTTTGCTTTCGTTCCTTTCTATCCTGCTTATTCTTCATTCCCAAGTTCTTCTCTACTGACTTAGCTGACGATGGCCGGAATCCTCGGTGTAGTGATCCTTGCCTTGTACGGTGACCGTACGCCGTACTACCAAAATCCGATCACATACGAACAGAGTTATACGAAGCTTACTCCCCTGGGACAGGTTCGTTTTTCTATTCACCTGCGCCAAAATTGACTTGGAATGGACGAAATTGACAAAAACTAAAAATGTTAAAAATCGGCCAATCAATAAACAGGCGCAACAGCTGCAGCTCGGCTCTTACCTTCGCTCGGAATACCTGAATCCTGGCTCTCCATCGTTCATCAGTGGAGTCCATGCGGATGTCATTGACGACAGACAGCTGCTCGTGCGCGCGGATAACGGCGGCGAGGGCGGTGCGATAGTCGATTCTGCTGTCGCGCTCTTGCAAGGCCTCTTCCCACCGACACCGCGCTCGCGCACGAACCTTGCCAATGGTTCGACCGTTATTGGACCTATGGGTGGCTACCAATACATCCCTAGTGCGTATGCTTGTTTCTTAGGCTCGTATATGTGTTCGATCTAATTATCTGTAGTCGAATCGGTGGAGCCTGAGCAGAGCATCCAGCTGGAGGGTTGGTCTTCTTGCCCGGTAACTCTCGTGCTTCACAGCTTTAGAGACGAATATTCATCTTCTCCCGCAGAACTTTGAAAAACACGTCAGGGCTTTTTACGACTCCGCCGACTTTAAGATGAAATCTAGGGAGGCTGCACCCTTCCTAAACGCTGTAAAACCCTATCTCTACGGTATCCCGAATACCCTGGAGAATATGGTACGTCTTGCGTTGAAAATCAATTTTGTGTTCTCTATCTCATGACTGGTTTCTGTCTTTCAAAAAAGTGGAATGTAAGTTCGGTTGTAACCTGCGACTCGTGACTCTCGCATTCAATGTTTATCTCTGCAGATCTATGATTACTTGCACACCAATTACATCCATAATGAGACGTACGCGTTCCGCTTGCCTCCGACCTTCTTGCAACAGGCACAGGCGTGGGTGGACTACCATGAACACGGCATATTCACTGGCAAAAACGCCGACGGAATCGGCAACAGTACGTATTCTTGCAACCTGTGCAACTATATTCAGAAAAATGGTAATTTGTCCTAACTGTAAAAAATAGTTGCGGGCCGGACAATCCTGCCATCTGTCATCTCATCTCTGGAGCGTGTCGCAAACGTGGCCGATCCGCTTTCTCTCGTTGTCCAAGAGATCAGCTACAAGCCTATCATTTCGCTCTTCAACATCACAGATGTTACTGAACGTTTCCCCGATCTTCAGGGTCTTCGTATGTTGTGTCTTTCTACATGGTATCAATTTACAGCTTCTTACTTTATTGCATAAATCTTTCATTGCCCTGACAGCCACTTATGCATCTGCGCTTGCGTTTGAGCTGCGCAACAATGAGGAGGGCGAGACGTACATCCGCACGCGCTTCAAAAACGGTACTGATGGCTTCGAGACGATCCACCTCTTTGGCCACAAAGACGACATCGCGCTGAATGAGCTTCTCTACCGCCTTGACGTCAGTTCCTTCTTTAATTTATTCTCTCTTATTGGCTTTGCGCTCGCGTTCCCTTACTGATATGAATATCCGCGCCCATATACTTCTTCAACCTCTAGCTCACGGCAGTCCGCGACACTGCGCAGTGGTGCCGCGAGTGTGGCCAACGCACCGAACGTGGTTGCAACCTCTGCAGACCGAACGCTGATATCGAGATCCAGGATGCGGGCGAGTCTCCCAACGAGAACTGCGCGGCGCGTTTCTTCGGCTTCATGACCTCGCCTTACGCACGTGTTGTGGCGATCGCGGCATTCGCTGGTCTTGCGCTGCTCGGCGCAGCAAAACTCTACCGCACGCGCCGCGTCCGCCTCGCTGGATACGATCCGCTCCCCACGACCAACACCATTCAGGTATTGTGGCCTCCCGTATACGGCACGATGTAATCAGTTTGCTGAACGTTGATTGCATGCAGTACTTTGACAGCCCAGCGTCGGCAGCGAAAGCGCGAGGCCATTTCTGAACTCGGGACTAGTTGTTCACATTGAGATATTGAGGTGGGTAGACAGGTGGCGCAGAGGTTGTTGATGAGGGAGGCAGGCCAGGTGACTGATTCATAACTTGCGAGTCGTAATTATCACGGACTTCTCATTCTGCACACAAACGATTCTCACTTTTGCATAACTCAGTTTCATCACATAGCGGACTCGTAACATTATGTACATAAAACTCTGCATAGACGCCGGCGTTTTTTNGCTTAAAAAAAAGAAAGGAGAAATTTGGAAAGACAACTAATATTTCTGCATAAAGTTACGGGATCTCCAAGCTATACAACGTCTTTGCAACTACCTCTTGTGGCTCCCTAGTAGCACAACGGATTATTTCATGCACCAAACGTACAAGTTCCCATCTACTATATGCGCTTCACTCAACGCAAGCATCCGGGTCGTTGCGCAATATGAACTTATGAGCACCAATTTGGTCTTTTCCTAAATCTCTTAAATATCACAAGTTTGAGACGATTCCTCCCATTGACGGACATCACTAGTCCAGCAAGCTTCGCCGATACTCCACAATTTTCGGTGAGATATTGGCCATGACTCAAAGTCAGAGGGACGTGACGAACATCGCTTAGAACACCTTCCTTGTAAACAAAACTTGTGCGCAAGCTATAGTTTATATCTCCAGTATAAGAAATTCTATACCTATCCATCGAAGTGTCCCATTTACTACGTGTACATTAATTTAATTACACTTTTCGTCGCGTTGCAGTTTACGGTGATGATATCTTCGCTTATGCTGGAGCTGGTGCACATGCTGCGGACGTCTGAGCGGCCTGGCCCGTCTGTTAGGCGGTGCAAAGCAACTGCAAGCACCGTGAGACGACCCATTCTTAGGATCAAGTTTTCGTTTGCACGCTCATATGCGTCAGTGGCGTCGCAGGTCGAACTTGATCTCAGAGAAATAAGGATTGAAAACGAATGGCACGCGAGCGTCACGATGCTATTTAACGCCAATGGAGCACCAGAATGTCAGATTGCGACTATTACGGTAGACAGCCTGCTGGAAGGCCTGATGGGCCATATACACGCGGCCAAGGAGAAATCAACACTTCGAGTGACTTCGTGAGGTAGGTGATGGCAAGGTCCTGACTCTTGTAGCGGAGCCATCCTGGTGGTAGTCAGCCAAGCTGAAGGAGGATTGTTTTGCGCGAGAAGGGTTCTCTTGTCGTGTGCACGACGCGCTCGTTACTAGTACGGCTCGTTGACCCTTGGGACTTTCCAACATATTGAAATCAATATGCACAAATCAAAAAGAAGAAAGGTCTAACACAAGCCGCCAATCGGATATGGATTACATTGACGTTCCCAGACCCCATGATACAGCGTCTCCGGATTCCTTCAGTCAGAAATCGCACATAAGCAGCAGATTTGGGAAGCGAAAGTAGCATCTTGGTTCAAGTTGTGCCAGGTGGTGGCCTCGTTCTTCCTCCTCAGATCCATTGTGGCTCATTCATTCATATTGTGGCTTATCATGGAACAGTATCCAAACGTTACAACAATTCCTTGGTAGTATATCGGATTAGTACACGCCCCTGTCACGGGCGAGAGCGGGGTTCGACTCCCCGCCAGGGAGTTCAGTATTTGTACAGTGTACATTAGTTTCTTTTTCCTTTCTTATTTATTTTCACAAATATATTTCGTGACCATATTTGCTGTATATCTGGATTTGACACAAGTAGACATTTTTTTTNCCCCCTTTGCTTTTCTTTTAACAGCACTTCACGTCAGTGTCGACATGCGACTGGACAAAATTAGAATGTGGGTTTCTATTTCTCGGCCGAAGTCGCATCTGGCTTTTAGTACGGCCAGGCATGATAATATGCTTTATCAACTCAATCTTTTTTTTTTTTTCGAAAAGACCAAAATATATTTTATTAGCACAGACATAAGTAACTTCTGATAACAGACAACTTCTTGCAGGACAGAACAGTAGCAGCAGCTATTTTCAGTCATGTCGATGCAACCTTGAACAGGGCATATGCATGTCATGTATGACTGGGTCGTCAATTGCATGTGCCCGACTGCAGATTACAAGTGCGTTCGCAAAAAAAAAAAAAATCAAGTTTAAATGTACATCTTATGCCAGTTGCGCCAGACCTATACACAAAACAGTATAACATGATCCAATAATTAGAATGCATTATCAGAATAGCTCTCCAAGTCCACGAACCTGAAAGGAATGCTTCTGTTTCCATCCTCGTTCTCTTTATTCCATATACAGTAGTATCTACTGGTACATCACGACGAAAGATTAAACAGACATCGCGTTTTAAAATCGCACAGCTTAGACCAGAGAAGTATAGAGGTTCAGAGATTCAAAAANGGAAAATAATAAAAAAATGAGAAAAAATGAGAAAAAANTGAAACAGACGCATAAGTGGATGAGAAAATGGCGGTACGGGGGGNAAAGTACGAGAAAGAAAAAATCAGGAAACGAAAAACAAAAACAGACGTGATGGTACAGAAGCAGCAACTATAAGGCTTCAATCTTGTCGTCCTTTGTCTAGATCTTTAGTCGGCGATTTCGATAACGTGCAAAAACAAATGACTACCCAGATAGACACCCCTCAGACCTCCTCGAGCTGGAATGATATATAAGTTTCATGCAGACAAAAACGCGCAGCGATGCACGAAGAGATGTAAAGCAAGTGATGTTTTTTTTCATGCAGACAGTGATGATGCGGATGTGGATGCAAAGAACAAATGGTAGTGATGATAGGTGATAGACCGATGAGTGAGTGCGGCATGGACAGAAGTAGTTCGCGCGCGTCGCGTCGCGTGTGAAAAGAAACACAAATGAAAAGTGGGAAGATAGAGGTTGTTCACAAGCGACAACGTGGTAAGACATTGAATATGCAAAGTGGGTTGATGTCAGAAGTACCGCTACCAGACTGATGGCAACGGAAGGTGGGAAGAAGATTTCTTGAAGTTTAACTCCAACCGCAATCACATCGTAGACCAATCTCAAAGGGATGAAGCGTAATCAAGCTCAGAGGCGATCTCGTCCATCACGATTAACCCTTCTCCGTCCAAGTCTAAATCGTCATCTGCATCTCGGCTGTCCAATTCGCTCCGGATTTCCAAGCTGCGTAAGTCCGAGCCAGGCACGAGGTACGGCGGCATCATTGTCTTCTGCATGCTATGGTCTTCAGGCTCACTGGCCGACTCAGATTCGGACAATGGCGGCGGTATCGACGTCGGTGATGGTGTTGACGAAGTCCGTGCGCGTTTCGTCTGCATGCCAGAGCAATCGTCTGCCACACGCCCACCCTCTACCGATGGCAGCTCTTCCGAACTATGCTCAAGCTCTTCCGAACCTCGCTTCTGTAATCGTATAGCACCGGTGGATGGCACAGGGACAAACGCCACGTCGATCTCATGGTCACTAATCTTCGGTCGTTTAGGAGGCGAAGGACTACGTCTATCGTGGTCGTGATTCCCAACCGCATCCATACTGTCGACATCGTCCTCCAAGTTCTCGCCTTCATCTTCAGCTACTTCGCAAGAACGCTTCCTGTTTGCCAACCGTAGAAGCTTCTCCTGCTCGTGGTCCGATTCAGTATCCGAGATCGGAAGAATCTCTTCTTCATCTGAGGCAGGGTCAGGTTGCAACTCTACGAAATCTGATTGCGGCTGAATGATTTCGCTTCGGATTTGGATTTGAGGCTGCTCTTGCCTCGGGAGGTATTGTGATGGGACGATGTTTCCCGCTTCAATGTTTGCCTTCAAGACCGCCCGTTCGCATACTTTGCATCGGCATTGGAACAAAGGTGAACATGCGTCGCGCCAAATCTGAAGGTAGAAAGAAAGGGATATCAGCTACCCTGATCAAAAGACAACCAAAAGAGTCGAATGAAAAGACAGATACGTACGCTTTTAAACGTTTCAATTGTAAATGCCGGCATCTCCGACATTAATTCAGGAATGAAAGGTATGGAGGGGATTTGCGTTGGCGTTTCAAGTATAGGCGAAATAGCAATGGGCAACGTCATAATTGGCGGTGGTGGCGGTGGCCGCGAAGGAGGAAGAGAAGAAGGCGGAGGCATTGTGCCTGTGGGCGTCGCCTCATTATTCACGTTCCCGTTCTTCACCTTTTCTTCAAGTATGGGTGGAGGAGATGGCGTCGTCTGCAATGTCGATGTTGAAAGTACAGGACTTGTCGTGCGAGAGCCGCTCTTCGACGAGCTTGATGAATCGTCTCTGTCCTCCTTCTTTCCGCTTTCGTTCTCAGTCCGCCGCTTGCCCATCCAATCCATGCCATTAAACCACGTGGTGTCCTCGCGCAGCGCGTCTGCGACGTCCTCAACATCCATCCGCGCTATACGAACAGAAGCATCGGCGTAGTCAACGGCACATTCCATCACAACTTTGCGTACGATATTTGCCATCGCGGGAAATAGTACTGCGCGGAGCTGCCGTCGATATGCCTCGAACGCTGCGCTGCACAGAGCGAGGCTCGGTGGCGGGTATACACGCACAGTGTCTGGCTCCGGGTGTTGCCGTTCGGCTACCTCCTGCGAGAGGCTCCATGGGATTGGGTGGCGCGCTCGAACATACGGGAAGGGGTGTGTTGGAGAGGTTGGGGACGACGGGGATGGTGGCGATGAACTCGATTGAGCTTGAGCTTGTAAAAGATACCATTGATCGGCTGGGCTGTACCAGTGGCCATTGAGTATGCGTGTTCGAGCCCAATCGTTTACAGCAAGTTCACGGACGCCCTGCGACTCCTCGGTAATGCTCATTAACTCCGGATCCTCATCATCTTCCTCGTCCAGCTCGCTGAGCTCCTCCTCACTTTCAAATGGCTCGCCCATGCCCGCGTAAGCACCACCGCCAATCCCCGCCTCATTCGCGTTCTCAACCATCCGCGACTGCATGCGCGACGTTGCGACCGCAAGACGCATCATTTCCGCAATCTTCGTATTTTTCCTCAACCACAGCTTTTCCACGCACAGTGCAATGACCTCGCGTATCGTGCCTTCGCCCATTTCGACGAAGGCATCCACAGATTGACGCGCTTCCCAGTCCTCCGCCGCAAAGTTCTTACCTCCAACGGCTTCGCCTTCATTCGTGAGCTCGGTGTCTCCCTGTTTCTGGCCATCCATGCACGCACGCCAAAGCCACTCAGCGCGGCATGACCGGCACGTCGCTTCAATCTGCGGCCAGACCTCGGTATCCTCGTTCTCCGCAATGCAGTTCTCATCATTACTCGCATCACGTAGACAGACGCCGCAAAAGCGCTCCTTCCGGTGGTCCTTGCAGCACGGGACGTAACCGAGCGAGTATGTGATGATTTGTCGCCGTGCAGAGAGAAGACCCAGCAGCGACGCGGGCTGGTTAACACGGCAAGGGATGCAGGACCGCTGGTAGAGGCTATGGCGGAAATGTTTGAAAGGCGATAAGCGCTGTTGACGCGCGAATACTAAGAGATGGTCATTCGGATCGAGGACTGCGGTAGCTTGTTGCCAGAAGAGATGATATTCGACTGCGAGAATGGATGGTCAGTCAGTGTCCTGTTCCGTCAAGTGCACAAGAAGGAAGCGTATTTAGAATAAATAGGAGAAGCGTGACAAGAAAATGGGAAAAAATCCCGGGTGAAGAATGCGAGAGATCGTCGCTGCACTCGTGTCGTACCAAGTCCGAACTCGACGCGAATGAAAGCTTTTTACGTAGCGCATATGCTCGCGCGCAGCCGCGGGACAACAACACAGAGGGACAATGACGTCGTTGCACTCGACGACACGAGAGTTTACGACAAGAAAGGGGGACAGATGGGCGTGCGCAGCGTACGAGACGACGAAATACGGGTTGCACTGATGGAGTACAAACAAGGAAAACCAGAACGGAAGAGACACGCACGGGCGGCAGCCCAAGCGGGTGAGACGTGCATGACTTGCTCAACGGCATCGGCATCGCGTACGACGGCGAAGACCATGCGACCAGGCCAGTGCTCGCGCTGTGTCCATACGGCGGGCAGAAAGGCTGCTGCAGACACGTCGAGCAGGTAGTGGGTGACAATAAGTCGGACGACCTCTGGCGGGAGGGTCGCCCACGAGCGCGTCGTCGACTTGCCCTTGTAGGACATGCGCTCTCCAGGTGTGTTGTCCGTCGTGATTTTGCGTGTTTTCGTCGCCGTCGACGGCGGCGGCGGGCGTTGTTTAGAGCGCTAAGGAGATGAACGAACCACAGTCGATTGCAGTGGCGCAGCGTGACAGAACAAGGCAACAAGCTCTGTCACATTCGCACGCTCACAAATATAAATTATGTAATTATAATACTTTTTCCCCTTTTTTTCGGCTGTTAATATTTGAATAATATGCAGGCAAGAAGTAATATTAATATCATGACATTTAATGCAGCGTTCATGTCCAATGTTCCATAACCGAAGTTGAATATCATCAAGCCAGGAATCAACACACCAGTAGCGTGCCCAACGCTATACCAATTAAACTGACTGCAAAGCCCTGCAGCCCTACGAACCCTATCCGTTTGTTCCTCGCTGCGCTGCTCGAGGTGGCGCTCGAACCCACGGACGTGCTCGTCGAAGATGCGGACGACGCTGAATTAGACGAGGCAGACGCTGAAGCCGAAGCCGAAGCCGAAGCCGAAGACGGCGGGAACGAAAGCGATACGCTCGATGTATCGAGGTTGCAGAATAGCTGTGCGAGGTTGTCCGCGCTCGTCAGTTGGTTTGTGCAATTACTCGTTACACAGCTGTTAAGCGTTGATGTGAATACCGGGCTGTAAGGATTGCATGAGTTATGGGTCGGTGCGCAGCAGCTCGAATTGAGTCGTGAACGTACCTTGAGCAGTAACAAGATATATCCGTTACACTCGAACAGTTCGGCGCTGCTGCGGCTAAATCAAAGCATTGAACCACTGTAACGAAAATAAAACAAAACAAAAAAAAATTAGCTCGTGCTGAATGACCTTGAAAATTGAGCGCACCGCAGGTAGAATACGTGCTCAAACTTGGAAACGATGTCGTCGTCGCTGTCGCACTCCCATTCGCGGAACTCCCAGGAATCACCTGCGTCGTCACGGTCGTCGTGAACGTGCTCGTCCCCTCCGACCCAGAGCTCGTCGTCAGCACCGTCGTCGTCTGTGGCGACGCCGCTGAACTCGCGCTCACTCCTGATTCCGATCCTGATCCCGAGCCGGAAGCAGATTGAGAGACGGTCGGGACTGTCAGCGAGGCGGCACGAATGGCGTGCGCTTGTGCGCGTCCTTGAAGGTGCGCAGAAACTTGTGGAATGCCATCCAGGAGTACCAATGCCGCAAGAAAAAAGGCGACAAGGCGCGCCGCTACAAATGATTTCTCCACGCCCGTCTTCCAAGGCATGCTGGCTCGCGAGGATTTTCGAACTTTTTANGACAGACGTCACGTCGTTCGAGTTTCAAGCAGAGAAAATGCAGCGCTTCCAGACCCAGTCCTTTGTTCAGTCCGAACGACGGGTCAACAAGAGAATTGCTAGCTGCCAGTTGCTTTCAAGGGCTAAAAAATGAAAGAAAGAAGATAATGGGTGAAAGCCGCCGTTGTGTGAATGGAGTCGTGAAAGACTCGGGTCTAATGAGGGGATAGAATGCGATGAGGACACACGAATTAAATATCGCAGATACCGAGCAGTGCGGGAAAAAAGTTAATAGAGGACCAAAGTACGATGCAAGGACAGGGCAATAATCTAAGAGTAGATTATTTGAGAAAAGTAGTGTGTCCAAAGGGACCATAAAAACGCAGCGCAGTCTTTGATCTGTCGCACACCAGCAGAACTAGTGCTAGTGATGTTCAAAATCTTTCATGTAAAAAAATGAAAACAGTACTAGTTAAATTACAGTACATGTCCAAAAGGCAAGGCTACATGAGCATCGCGATTTTCTTTTATAAATGTCAAATAGCAATGATGGAAAGCATTCATTTTAAACGGAAAAAATAAGAGACAACTCGGAAGAAGAAAATCGTGAAAAAATCGTCATCGTTACTTGGTCGAACAGGGCACTTTACATGAGTTGAGAGAAACTGACGGAGAATGTCATCTGAAGTTGCTATCTACTCAGAAGCCGAAAAAGTCTGTCGAGATCAATGTCAGTGGTTGATAAAACGAGATGCAAAATATCCTACGTACTACGGCGAACACCTAAGCCGGCAGTCACTTCAATGATGACCGTTGGTGTCTCTGTTTCCGTAGTAGTCTCAGTCGCAGTCACCGTTACTGACGGGTCCGTAGTCTGAGAGAAACCAAACACGTTAGCTTCATGCAAATAATACACCGCACATGAATTAGAAAATGCTTACAACAGTAGCAGTGTTTGTGGAAGTGCCAGGGACGAAGGCCGTGTCCGTCGTCGTAATAGTCGCTGAAAGAAGGATAACATGGGAAATAAGCAAGAAGACTCGTAGGGAGAATAGGAAATCAGCTCACTCGTTGTGAACTCCACAACGGTGACAGTCGTTAAGATAGTCGATGTCACGAACTCTGTAACTGTCTCGGTCGTAGTGATCGAAACAATACCGTCGGTGCCTGTAACAGTTGTCGGCGGCGAGGTGATAGTCGGGGAGGACGTATCGGTGTCCGTCGGCGTCGATGTACCGGTGTCCGTCGGGGATGACGTGTCTGTGTCCGTCGGGGAMGACGTGTCAGTGTCCGTCGGCAACGATGTGTCTGTGTCTGTCGGCGATGATGTGTCTGTATCCGTCGGGGACGATGTATCAGTGTCAGTCGGGGACGTTGTGTCTGTGTCAGTTGGAGAAGACGTGTCGGTGTCGGTTGGAGATGAAGTGTCTGTACCAGTTGGCGAGGACGTGTCGGTGTCGGTGTCAGTCGGCGACGAAGTATCTGTGCCAGTCGGGGAGGACGTATCCGTACCAGTACCAGTCGGGGACGAAGTATCTGTTCCAGTCGGAGCCGACGTGTCTGTGCCGCTCGGAGACGATGTATCCGTCGTAGCGTCCGTCGGCAGAGCAGTATCAGTATCAGCGTCAGTGCTGCTTCCACTACCGCCAGCACCTCCACCTCCACCTCCACCTCCACCGCCCGAACCAGAGCCAGAGTCGGCGGTAGACGTAGGCGCACTTCCGTCAGTCGCAGCAGGTGAGGACGACTCAGACGAGGTACCAGAGCCGGGGTCACCCCCGGAACC